>CM065393.1:14930000-15042500 GCA_033060915.1 Euryodendron excelsum | reverse complement strand
TTGAATCTTTTTGTGAAGCCTCAGGTCAAAATGTAACTTGTAGAAGTCTGAAATTTTCTTCTCTCCCAATACTAATCTAGAAATCAAAGATCTTATCATTCAGAAGCTTCAGATGAAAGCTATGGATCCCAAAGCTAAATACTTGGGGCTGCCAGCCCTTGGGGTGGGTCAAAGAAGGAAGCCATGGACTTCCTTAGAGATAAACTTTTTGACAAGCTGCAAGGATGGAAACAGAAATTTTTATCCCAAGCAGGGCGAGAAGTCTTATTAAAGTAGTTGCTCAAGTTACTCCTACCTATACTATGATGTGCTTCAAGGTCCCTGATTCCCTGTTGTAAGCACTCCATTTTTGTGCGTTCGGTAGTCTTCAGTCCATCCAGACTTGTATTCAAGTCAATATAGATGTATTTCAATCTAAATTAACTTTTCAATCCTAATCTAGTCAATCCATCGCTTTGCGGGCCCGTCAGACCCAAATAAAGGCAAAATGACCAAAATGCCCTCGAGGGCATTGTTCGGTCCAATTCCAATAGGCATGTCTTTCTGAAAAAGATAAGTCCCCTTTCTAATTCCATTTTCAAATTAAATTCGACACACCTTTCGAGAAAGTTGATTCCTCAAGGTGGTAAGACCCTCCAATCCAGCACGTTTCCGAGTGAACTCTTCAGAATGGTAAGTCCCTTCAAACCCGTCGACCGGGACAAGACCCCAAGTCTCCTAGATGGTAGAATGGTCCACCTTTGGTGCTTGCTAGCCCGCCAATGTAGAAATGTCTATTTTGGTACGTCTTTCGAGAAAGTTGATTCCTCAGGCGCTCAGTCCATTTAGCAGCTTCCCGAGATCAAGCAGTCTCGAGAATGATCGCGAACCGTCAGAGTAGCGGAAGTACTCGTAAACATCGCAACCGTCAAAGTAGCGGAAGTACTCATAACAGGTCGATATAGGGAATTGCCAACAAACCCCTGTATCATGAGACCGCCATTAGAGTGGCAGAAACACTAAAAACCCATGTCAACACCGGTGCCTGCTAGCCCACTTCGGTAAAATATAACCAAACTGCCCCTAGGGCCATTTCCGGCACGTTTCTTGAAGAAGTACCTAAGTCCTCAGAACGGTAAGTCCACCTTTCCAAGATTGCCTTAAAGGCAATCCGGCATGATTAGGTGCCTTCTAGTCAATTTCGGGCCAATTCTGAGACTTTCCAATTAAGATGACCATTTTACCCCTAGGCATCCGAATGCCCCGAGAACCACACCAGCTTTGGGTATCAAACTGGTAACCTTCCGATAATGCTTTTTATAGTATTCCCGACCTTTCATTATCTCTCCGGATCGTTCTGGGTCAATTCCGGCAAACTCAGTACAAAATGACTAATTTGCCCTTGGTGGGCCGGTCGCCTTTTTCAACCACACCGGCTCTGGGTATCAAACCGGTAATATCCTGGGACATTCTAAGTAATGTTTCCAAATCTCAAGTCTTCTTCTAGGACATTTCGAGTCCATCCCGGTAGTTTTTCGATCTAGTTGACCGTTTTGCCCCTAATGGCCCGATCAACCCTCCAAACACATTTTGTCATCATTTTTCAAATCCGTTACCCCCGGGACCCTATTCTAAGGGTTCCTGTTCCTTTCCAGCCCTCTGGGCCATTCCCGATCCTCTAAATCCTTATTGGACCTTCTGGAGCCACTCCTAGTGAAGCTAGGCTAAAAATTGCATGATAGTCACTAATACAGGTGCCCAAATCTTCTGAAAATACGTTGCTTGCCGACTTAAAAACTTTCCTAAGTGGCTGACGCCACTCCTAGTAGCAGCAGAAGGAAATTTTTCCTAGCGCCACTGCAACATGCACTTGGTCATTCCACTCTCTATAAATACAGAGCCCTTTCCAGCGTAAAAGGGGTCCGCAAACTCAGCCTAAAAACCCTACTCTTCGATATACAGAGCTCGTAGCCTCCCTAAACCCTAGTCTTCTTTAGGTTCTCCAAACCCTAGCCTCCATACACAAACCCTAGTTCCTATACACTCCCATACACTCCTATACACTTCTACACTAGCCTCCATTGAAGACTTGAAGTGTTGCAACCCGAAACTCTCGAAGATCAAGACAAGTTCTAGAAGATCAAGACGATGACCGAAGCAAATACCAAAGCAAAGCAAGAGAAACAAAGCGCGCAAAGCAAAGCAAAATAAAGAAGACACAAGGTAGGCTCTCTATTTAAGTTTATGCATCTTCCCCCTCTCTCTTCTCTCTCTGAACCCACTTGGGTTTTCTTCTATTTTAATCCCCCATCTTCTTCCCCCCCCCCCCCTTTCTTGCATGCTTGAAACAAGGAATTTCCCGGTCCATGTGTAGGATTAGGCTATTGGAGGTCATCGTGTCAGGGGCTTTCTCTTAGTCTTACCGGAGACCACGTGGGTTCGGCCCCCATGATTATATGGTGAAGCCTTAACCTTGTATGTTCACGACCCCAACTTGCATTGTGCATATCATGATCATTTATTTTTCCAAAATCCGTTTTTAAAACCGTTTTCAAAACTTGCATTAAAATTCTCTTTTTCAAAACTTGTGTTCGAAATCACAATCCTAAGGTGATTCTAGCTTTTCCATGGTTAGGGTTGCTTTAGGAAAGTGTTACATTTAAAGTGACCAATATGGTCCATATTTTTAAATCTTTGTTGTTTTTAAAATCACTATCTTAAAGTGGTTCTAACCTTCTAATGGTTAGAATCGCTTTAGGAAAGTGAAATATTTTTATGGACTTTCCAAAAACTTTCTTTTCAAAAATCCCTCTTTCTTAAAAAAAAATCTCTTTTTCCAACGTACTTTCTAAAAACTCTCTTCAATCTCCTTTCCAAAATTGTTTTCAAAAACTCCCTTCAAAAATCTATTTTTTAAAACGCTCTATTCAAAATTCCCTTTTTAAAAACAGTCTCTAGGTCTCCTTCCTAGAAAAACTCTTTTCAAAATTCACTTTCCAAAAACTCATTTTTAAGATCTCCTTTCAAAACCTCTTTTTTCAAAAAAACTCTCTCAAAGTTTTACTTTCGAAAAACTTTCTCTTCAAAATTCACTTTCTAAAAACTTCTCTCTAGGATTGTCTTCCAAAAATCTCTCTTTCTAAAAGCTCGCTTTCCAAAATCTCTTTTCTTAGAGTCCAAGTTAAACCCTATAGCCAACGATTAAGAAACCCTAACTTATTTTCTTTAAACATGATTTTCAATCTTACCTTAGAACCTAGGTTTCCAAAATCTCCCCTTTTACATTAAAAATCATAAGTTTCCAAAATCTATTTTCTACATCAAAACTATAGTCTTTCAAATCTAGGGTTTCTAAAACTTCACTTCCCAAATCCAAAACTTTCTTAAGTTAAAACTTTCTAAATTCGAAACTTTCTTAAATTCTAAACTTTCCTAAACTTCAAATCTTTCCAAATCTAAAACTTTCTAAACTCAAAACTTTCTTGCTTTCAAAACTTTCATATTTCAAAACATTTCCAAATCGAAACTTTTCTAATTTGAAAACTTTCCTAATTCAAAACTTTCCTAAAATGAAACTTTCCTAAAACGACACTTTTCTAAAATAACACTTTCCTAAAGTAAAACTTTCCCAATTCGAATATTTCCTAAATCCAATTTTTCCCTAATCTTCCAAGTCCAACATTCTAGTCAAATCTTTCTTAAACCCCAAGTCTTTCCTAAATCCTATGTTTCCTAAGTCTAGGTTTCCTAAAACCAAGCTTTCCAAAACCAATATTTTCAAATCTTCCAATCAAAGTTCAATCTCTCAATCTTCCAATCCAAATTCCAATTCAATTTCTTTTTCCAATTAAAATCTTCTACTTTCTATCGAACTCTGGCCCGAACTACGACTGACCTGATTCCTCAAAAAGGATACGTAAGTAACCCTCATGGGTGCGGTCGCAATCTTTTTCAAGTCTCCAATTCCATAACTTCCTTCTAATTTCCAGTTCTATGTTTTATTTCTAACTTCCAATTCTAAAGATCTATTTTCAATCCTCAATTTCAATTTCTAAACTTTCTTTCTAATTTCAAACTTCCATCTCTTTCTTTCCAAATTTATTTCCAAATCTATTTTCAAATCTTTTTATTGCACTTACATCTCATGCATCATTCTTTTAAACATTCTTTTCTAAAGTGGATAGAATTGGACATTTGTTAATCGAAGGCTTTATTAGGTGACTCTAAGGTGAATAGACATGTAGGTACCGCAAGAGTCGGGTAGGGTGATGGTTTAGTGCGTCTTCCCTACACGTAACCAACCTCCGAACCTTAGATCACTGTTTTTGAAAGACCAAAATGGAGTTTATCTTAAAAAAAAAAGGGCTTAAAAGTTTTCCAAAGGTTGCCAAACAACCTGTTTTCTTAAAAACCCCTCTCTTAAGAAAGTATTTTAAAAATCGTTTTCAAAAACCCTAAGTGTGGTCTTCGAATTATACTTAGTTTTTAAGTGACCTAACTCACCTTAATCAAGTTAGGTGGAAACTCCAAATGTTTTCCAAAAGCCCTTTATTCAAATCAATTTTCAATTCAAATCTAGTCGCACTCATTCTTCTAACAGGATGAGTTCTAAAGAGAGAGTACAGTATTTTTTTCGCTTGTATGTATATTCCTCGAGTGCGAAAAATATAAGCGCGACACCTATGTAAGCGTAACAATTCCTTAATTTGTCGGTTCTGGTGGGGAGAGGATGAAGGTGGAAGAAATATTCATTGGCATAATTAGGAATCCCTTTCAGCCCCTAAAGGAATAAGGGGTATGGGTTTTAGAGATCTATCATTTTTAATTATTGCTCTTCTTGCAAAGCAATTTTGGAGGCTAATCTCAAACCCAAACCAACTCTGGGCTAGAATTTTGAAAGGAATTTATTTCCCAAACTCGAGTCCTATGGATGCAAAGAAAGGGGCTTCTCCCTTATATCTGTGGTCAAGTCTAATGGAAGGAAAAGAGCTTCTCCAACAAGCTATTCGATGGAATGTATCTTTAGGAAATCATATAAAGGTTTAGGAGAACAAATGGGTACCTAGTTTAAAAGGATTCAAGATCAAATCTTCTAAAACTCAGGATTGCCAGGTGGACAAGGTCAAGGATCTTATTAATCCAGTGAACCATATATGGAGAAGGGATCTTGTTAGAAACACCTTTGTTGAAGAAGAAGCAAATGATATCCTGGGAAGTCGTATCTCTATAACTCGTAGTGAAGACTCTTAGTATGGAACTCAAACCCTTCTGGGCAGTACTCTGTTAAGTCAGGCTATGTTGTAGCATACTTTCTTAAAATGCATTGAAAGAAGTCATGTCATAAGCCATCGCAGCAAATTTTGAAGGCATTATGGAAGAAAGTTTGGCACATCCCAGCTCCTAAAATTAAACACTTGTGGAGAGTTATTTGAAATGCTTTGGCCACTGGTGAAAATTTAGGTAGAAGAAGATGTTCTCTAAGCGCAGGCTATCCAATATGCAAACAAGAGGTGGAATCAGTGGAACATGTCTTGTTTAGATGTTCATGAACTCGGCCTATATGGTTTGGGTGTGGCCTCTCTTATTATGTCAATATGGACTATATCAAGTCTGTGAATCAATGGTCTCAACCCATTTTCCTGGACCCAAAATTTTGATGCAAATTCCTTAGTTTTAGTTGCCCACCTATGTTGGAATATTTAGAAAGCTCATAATGAATTTGTTTTAATTGATATCATGTTGACCCTCTATCTACTATCCAAAAGGCCAAGATGGCCTTTTGTAACTTCTTGCAATCTGTCTATGCACATGTCTCTAATCCTAAGATTTGTATGACAAGCAATGACAAATGTAAGTTGAATCCTCCTAGCAGGGAATATGTCAAATTCAATTGTGACGGAGCATTCAATGCTACTCAGAAGAAAGGGGCTTTTGCAGTCATTATATGGAATTCTGGAGGTACAATTCTTGATTTGAATTACAGTAGAATTAGAATTTCTTCGGCTTTGGCTGCTGAGGCCTGAGCAATTTTGATTGCTTGTTCTACGGCCTCAAGGGTGATTATAAGCCTACCTTTGAATCAGATTCAGCTTTGCTCATTCGAAGCTTAGAAGGATCTTTAGTAAAGGAAAGATGGGAGATTAAAGCCATTGTTGATGATATCAAAGCCCTAACTAGATGAGGTAGTTGGTCTTTTAATTGATGTCCTCATCATGCAAATGGGTGCGCTCACTAGTTAGCAACCAAGGCCTTAGTTGGCCTATCCTATGTCGACACTTCTGCAAAGGCTTCAAGAGTTGATTCAGCTAGATTTGACTCCTTAGTTTTTTACTTCTTGTGCTTGTTTTTTCTTATCAAAAAAAAAAGGCTTGGATAGAATTGATTCAATCAACCAATTCACAACAAGAGCTTCAATAGAGGAATTTTATAACTCAAATCAATAATCACTCCATGAATCCTTGATTCAGAAGATTTAGACCATAAAACCTTTAATTCATACGTAATTGAGTGTAGATTTAAAATCAATTGAAAGAATCATTGATTCAAACCATAGATTTGTGCAATTCCTATACCAATTATGAAATTATGAATAGAAATTAGTAAATTGAGTTATGAATCTAAGTTTTCTTATAGATCCAAAAGTTAATTAAGATGAATTAGAGAAATCATAAGATAGGTCATTGAAATCTAGTTACCTCCATTGAAATCCTTGAAGAACCTTGATAGATCTTCACAATTGCATCCAAGTAGAAGATTAGCTACTAGAATTCATGGTAGAAAGCATAGAGAAATGTGAATCTAACATTGATTGAATGAAATTCTAATGTTTGCTTACAAGGAAAGTGCAAGAAAGTAAAGAAAAAATAGAGTTTCTCTCTCTAAAACTACTGTTACAAAATATCTAAGCTAACTAAGTATAAAAATGAGATAATTGTAAAAGGTCCCCTCAAAAACATCCAAAACAGCCTTTTATAGTTGATACAAAAATAGGAATTCGTCAGACGAGTACTCGGCTAACACTCGCTGAAGAGACCGAGCACTCAACTAACGCTCCTGATTCACTTGGTAAAATCAACTCTCAGAAGTTAGCACTCCTGAATCAAATGGCTAAATTGGCTTGCAAAATCTAACAATTGGTGCGTTTTTTTTCGATGTCCAAGCGCTAGGCAACCGCTCAGCTGAGCGCTTGGTGAGTTGGGCGATCGCTTGGTCGAGCGCTTGGTGATCGCTCGCTAATGCACTTTTTAGCCTTTTTTCTAGAATTAAGCTTCATTCCCTACAATTAGATCAAAAGGCATTTTTAGGATAGTTTAAGAATAAAATAGTCTAATATCTAAACTAGAGTTAACAATTCACTAATTAGGAAATTAAGATTACACTTTTAGAGTGTAATCATGGGCATAAATGATTGGTTTTAACAATTTAATCTTGTCATCTCTCATGAGTAAATATTTAAGCAAAGTTGCTCCCACTGGAATGATCCACATGGGTATAGAGCCTCTTCTCCATAGAATGATACACATGGGTAAAGCATATAGACATAACATAGCCATACTAAATCTAGCTCGATTTAGAGATGACTAATTCTTCAAACATTAAGCCATCATAGTAAATTAGCATGATATTTGGCCAAAAGGAATTACAATGTTTTTGTGATGTTCTATATGTTTAGATCCATGAGACCACAAAGAGGACGCTTGTAACTCTACCTTAGCCGCCTCAATCAGATGGCCGACTGACACAAGGATATCGTGAACAAGTGTAATATTTCCAGAATAAAACATAAGAACACAAAGAAAGAAATTAATTTTCTTGAACAAATATTCAAATAATCAATCAAAAGTTGCTTAGAGCAGAGCCATTACATAGTATTTCTAGGGAAAACAAACTCTAAACCTAATGCAATTCGGAAATAACATAGATTAAGGAAAATACGAAAAATTACTAAAAATGAAAAAATTGAGTTAAGGCCAAATTTGATAACTAGACTCTTAAGGAAACATCCTATAAAAAACTTAGACCAAAATGAATTTATATTAGCCAAGATATTAGACAATCAAATCTTTTCAAAAAGGCAAAATCCTTTATTTGAGGCCCTAAATGATCAAATTTGTCGAAATTCCAGCATTCATCATCCAAACGAATTTCAAGTGATTTTCATCAACTTATCACTGGATAAGTCTGTGTCTGAGTTAGAGATAGAATTGATCATGAGACCAAGAGCATGTCCTTCAATCTGAATGTTTTTTCTTAACCTAATTTCCTCACAAAAATTAAAGCCTTCAAGGCTGCCAAGGCTACGGCCACTTTTGCACTGGAGATCATGTTATAATGACAAAAATATTATGACAAGATATTATAAAGTTGTTTTTGAAAATTTTCTTTACAAGAAGTTCAAATTTTTCTAAATTCATAAGAAATTGAAAACAGCATGAAAATAATTGTTAAAATTTTCAATTTCATATTTTAAAAAATATAAACAAACTAAGTTAGAAATTATCATTCTTATTGTTTTACATACACATGTCCAAAATATTAGGAATTTTGACGCTAATGTACCTTCTGGGACTTTTCAATTACAATCAAAGACGAATAATAGTTGGAAGTCATGATTTTCTCTTCTCCCTTCCCCCCTGAAATCTTTTGGCCTGGTCTGTTGTAGGGCACCCATTTCAGTGATGCCTTTGTACTTTTATTTCCCTCATTAATCAATTAGCTTCTTTGCTGATCAAAATAAAAAAAAAAAAGTCGAAGAATGCTCAAACCCGCTAAAAAATAATCATTCATTCAAAAAATAAAAAATTGTAAACATACAAAATCTAGAAACATAATTCCCAATAAAAAAATATTGTTCAAGCAGCACACAGCAAGTTGATTTTTATTGGGTAAATGAAATTTGTTTGGCCTTTTTTCTCCTTTTCTCTTTCGTGGTTCAAAACTTACTGGATATCTGATTTCACACATTTGAGGAACATCAGTCAAATGTAAAGATATAAAGGCACTTGGAAAGAAACGTCTCATTGCCTTTTTCTTTTTCTTTTTTTTTTCTCCCCCGTGAAGATGAATTCAATAGAAGTTAATTTAAGATTCTGTGAGGAAAATAATTCTCCTGACAAAGCCTAAGAGTTCAGATGATGTAAACGGCACCCTTTTATGAAGGATATATGGATTTAATTAATTGGCAGAGCAGAACACTAGTTAAAATCAATATTAAAATTCCTACCTCAGCTGAAAATAGCTATCACGTGGCAGAAATGGAGCATTCAAAGTTCACAAGCAACGACTACTTTTTTGGTCACCCTTAGAATATTGACACTTAAAGCATTCCAGAGGAGAATTTGGCCATGGCCCCCTTTTGAAAGCAGTAACACATCAAGAACCAAGAATTGGGGTGCTTGGGGGCTTTGTCCAAGGTTTTTAGTATGGAATATTAGTTTTGTTTGTTGAAAAAACTGGCATTTGAATTTCTCTTAAATCTGGGTCAACACTCGAGCTTTTCTGCTTGCATGTATCGACTATATCGACATGTCAATAAAAGTGGGCCTAACATAACATGCATAAAGTGGGTCAAAATAATCAGTTCCAGCATAAAGCTTTGTCCAAGGTTTTTAGTATGGAATATTAGTTTTGTTTTTTGTTAAATGTTTTTTGTTTTTTAAGACAGGAAATTATCATAAAGCGAAATTGTTGATAAAATTTCTGGCAAACAGCTCATTTAAGGAAATTATTCTCAGAACTTTTTTTGTGTTTTCAAATTTTGTTTCCATTTAAAATTGAATATGGATCTAAACAATTGTGTTCTCACACACTGATCGTTCAAAGAAGAAAAATACTATTCTTCCAGAATTTATAACTAGAATTTTGAACCAAAATAATGTGGCAGTGGTAATTTTATAATTAAAATGTATCTTTGTGGATTCTTTGTTTTAAAGTGATAGGCCCACAACTCAACCACATCATTGTGGTTATATTTCTGGTTATATATTCTGGTTGTATAGCATTATTCTTCAAAAAATTCACAAAGTAAAGAACCGAAAACAAAAACTAAAGCAATGAGAACAATACCAAACAGGAGCGAGCCACTTGATCGTCAAGCCACTTAAGAAACCCGACAGTCATTGCTTAGCACAATGATTTATTTTATTCGAAGAATGCTGCATGTTTTTATTTTTTTTAATAATAAGGATGGCGGCTCTACTTAATGGAATGAATAAGACAGCGGGCAAGTTATTCTTGGAGGTGGTAAGTTCCTATGAGGATAATTGACTAATCTAAATTTCCAGGGTTGTCCTCTTTTTGACCTATGTAATTGCATAAATGGAATTAATCTAAAAATGCATATAGTTTTAATTTCTATGAGAGGTTATGTCTTACATAATCTCCAGCCACTAAAATATAATTATACGACATGATTTTTATATAGCTGAGCTAGTAGTTACTACTTAAATTAGGATATTGCTCAAATCATCAGTGACCATCAAAGATTCTCAATGCCATTCAGCTCGATCTATTTGAATATAATTAGTTTAATCTAGCATATTATGGCATAAAAAGAAATGAAAAAAAATGAAGTGAAATCTTGTTTCTGCTTTGGTGAAGCATATATGCCCTGTAACTGTGCAAGGCTTTTAAGGTGCAAACTTAGAATCCCCAAAGTAGGTCACAGTGAACATGCATGCATATAAACAAATGAGGAGAGTGAGGAGACAGAAAGAAAGCCACACTGGATTTTAATCTTCATATGCCATTGTATTATTGCCAAAAAGAAATCAAAACAACGAAGGAATAGAATTTGGAAATATATTATGAAGGAATCGATTCTCAAATAAAGAACTTCTCCAGTCTCTTTCGGTTTTAAACCTGAATCAAATGCACCGGAATTACTTGAGCCAACTGGGGAAGCTGCATGTGCAGACACATGTGCAGGTCTTGGTCACGTGTGCGTCCATGTCATCCTCAAAGATGTCTGTTATCCAAGACGAAAATGCCTATAGCCACTTTTTAAGAGACATTTCCCCTCCTAACACCTTATGAGAAATTGATATATGTGGGAAACAGAATAATTCTTCAAAGCCTCTTTCTTTCAGATAATGCACGCATGGGGGATCATTTGAAAACATTTGCTTCTACGTATGCACTTACCAGTTCATACCTTTGAAACCCTACCCCACCAAAAAAGAGGGCAGAAAACAAGAGGGAGCTAGCTACAATATAGATCCCAATATATTAAAATTTCTACTTTTTTTTTCTTTTGAACAGAACCAATCACTTAAAATTTCTACTTTGGAATCACCATTAATGTGAGAATTTGAAGCTTCCATAGCATGCAAAGAGAACATCCAGGGCCCCATCATAAGTTCTTAAGAACCTATATAAACCATCTAAACCCATCCACCAAAATCATCATTCCATCAGCTATTTCTTCTGCTACTGCTTATCACACGCAATAACTTTTATTTCATTCCTTCATCTTCTTGAGGTAAGGCCCCTACTGGTATCTCTCTCTCTCTCTCTCTCTCTCTCTCTCTCTCTCTCTCTCTCTCTCTCTCTCTCTCTCTCTCTCTCTCTCTCTCTCTCTCTCTCTCTCTCTCTCTGTGTGTTTAATTAGTTCCTAGGCTTTGAGCTCATTCAAACTTGACCCATTTTTACACATCCAGTAAAACCTTCAGTCCGGGATGAACCCCACTCTTCAGGAATTTTTCCTTGTCTTCCAAGAGCTATTTTTGGCTACAGAAGAACCTCAATATCAAAGGACTATAGATTAGTATATATATACATACATAAATGCTCCTAGCTCCTAACAGTGCAATTCTAATATGATGCTATTGTCTCTTATTGGAAGTTACCCTATTCATAGAAGCATGGCAGAGACTTTCCACTGAATTCTGCACAAGAATAGAATATATTATACATACGTATGAATATATTTAGCTTCAGATATGATTGTGTGACTGCTTTGATTCTTATATTTACCTTATATACTTTCAGGTATTGAGATAGACAAAATGAGCAGTATTCAAGGAGGAGACTGGATGTGCAGTTCATGCCAACACATGAACTTCAAAAAGCGGGACTCATGCCAACGATGCCGGTGCCCCAAATTCGGAGATGGGGCTGAACAGGTGCCATCATTTGGAATTAACAGGACAGAAGGAGTCTTGGCCGGGGACTGGTACTGCAACGTCATTAACTGTGGAGCACACAATTACGCGAGCCGAGCAAGCTGCTATAGGTGTGGCGCATTGAAAGATGGCTATTGCGGCTACGGAGGAAGCGTGGCGGGCTTAGGCGGCCATGTAAGCGATGGCGGTGGCCTCCCAGGGTGGAAAAGTGGTGACTGGATTTGCACTAGGTTAGTTCACATTTAGGGCTCGTATGATTAGACTTCTTTTACTTGGATTCTCTTTTTTTTTTTTTTACTTATAACCAAAAAAAAAGTCATGATTTTGAAATGTCAAGATTTTACAATGCTATTTATGAGATTCTTGAAATGTCATTTCCATTTGGGTTTCTTATCTATTATTTGAATGCATTTTGGATTGGACCAGATTTGGATGTGGTGTACACAACTATGCTAGCAGAATGGAATGCTTCAAATGCAAAACACCAAGAGATTTTGGTAAGCAGACTATAGTCATCATGGTGTACTTGTTTTCTGGTCATAAAAATGGTTAGCCAATATGACTGTTTGCAAATACTAATATCCTGATTTCATTTTCCTGAGATAATCTTTGCTTTCATTTCCAGGTGGTGCAATCTAGAGAAAGAGAAGTAATCTACGTTCAGTGCACTTCAAGTCTCCCATAAACACTGCTCTCTCCTTTTTATTTAGCCTATAGCCTTTTCTTTTCTTCCCCTTCTTCCGTTTCTTGTTGAGTTGAATAAGCTTCAGATTGATGACCAATGATTCATATATAGCAATGTATTTGCCTCAAGGTTTTCTAACTACATAATAATGTGCAAAGGTGCTCTTACATTAAGCTAATAAAATTGCTCCATTTTTAAAAAATAAATCTCTCTCTCTCTCTCTCTCTCTCTCTCTCTCTCTCTCTCTCTCTCTCTCTCTCTCTCTCTCTCTCTCTGTGCGTGTGCGCGCGCGTGTGCGTGTGTGTGTGCGTGTGCGTGTACATTTGTGTGACATACATGCTATCACGCCACGAATTTCTTATGTGTAGAGATTTTCAGGCTGCACGACGTAGACCATTCATTAATCCTACCTTAGTAGTGTTGACGTTCCCAAAGAAGAACCAACGAGTGATTAAAGTACTACAACCTAACAATCCATAATTAAGTTTCTAAAAAAGCTCCAACCACAAAATAAAACTCATACATCATTATAATATCTTGTTATAGTCATCGAATGTCTATGCACTACTTAAACAAACATCTAGTTAGTTTAAATGTTCCATTAAACTCAAAAGAAGGTAACTAAGCATAAATAATGACTTAATCCTGGATGTTTCACTTGCGACCCTTCTCGAAATTCAACTTAGATCCCGACAGCCCTACCGATGTTTCTATTACATTTCTGACCTTGCCATCTAAAATGCTACTCATAAACGAGGTGAGCTGTGAAGCCCAATAGTGGTATACCATCCAATAAGTAATAAGTTTAGAATTTCAAATAGCAATACTTAACAGGTTTTGAGATAGCAAATAAAAGCACTTAGTTCAAAAATCAAGACATATGATGCAATACTCAAAAAGATGTCAAATTATATAGTATATCCAATTTCTAGCACATATCATGCAAAGCTTAAAATCATGTTATTTTGATAAGCTATTATTACTTCTATTATTGTACTCATGACACCACTTTATCTCTCCATTTTGCATACCAACTCTCAAATCGGGTACAGGCTCTTTAACCCTATTTAAGGCACAGGTCGGGACCAAGCCCGCGTCAGTCTGAATGTAGGACCAAGTCCGCATAGGTCTAGACTTACGATCAAGCCCGCATCAGTCTGGACTCTGAATCATCACCACCCAAATTAACTTTCATATTCTAATATTTTAGTATTAGTAGCATGATAGTTCATTCAACTATCTCATGTGAAAATAAATAAATTAATAAATGAAGAACAAGACAAAACATGCTTTGAAATTCATGAAGTAATTTCAATTTCAAATACTTATATCAATGAAAAATAATCATATGAGTAATTTTTAGATTAGAACCCGCTACTTGATAGTCCAAGTTGACTCAAGTATGCTTCTTGGGTTCGTCCTAGTTTACGTGCAAATCTGTCAAATACAATTGTTTGTTAACATCGACTTAAGTATCTCATTATTTAATGTAAGACTCCCTAAGGACCTTAGGTTGACTCGTCAAACGTGTAAAGCGACTAAAATGCCCCTTAAGGCTGTTTATCCTAACGGTTAGAATTCCTACAGCATTTCGGCTTCGAAAAATCCTACATATTTGGAAAACCCATAAAATCATTAACATATTATAATCATGAAATTTCAGGTGTCTAAAAATTATTAAAACAGTTCCGAGAAATTTCCTAATATTAAAATAATTTATTTTTCTTTATTAACTTTGAAATTGTCTTAAAAATGTTAATAATTGTAAAAAAATATATAATAATATGAAAAATAGTTCTAAGTATTCTCTAAGTACTGTACATAGGTACTACAACCCTCAACTGCTAATAATTTAAATTCTAGTATTTTTCAAGATAAAATAAGGCTTATTTTTCCTTAAAAAATATAATTTAATCTGTAAATACTTGTAAAAATTAAAAATTCATTTCATAGAGTGTTAATATAAGTGCTGGAAGCTCTCAAAAAGTTTTCAAAATTTTTTATGTTTATTTAATATTTATTTTGGAATATTAAGCTTTAAAATGCATGAAAAATAGCTATGGGTATTGAAAAAATATGAAAAGTTTTTTCAAAAGTTTTAATTTTAATCTACTGTATTTGAAAAAAAAATTCAACCCAGAAATGGGTGGCACGCGCTTGACATGCGCCAAACCCATGCTCTTCATCTTCTACCTTACCCTATTTTCGATCAAATTTGACCACTGATCATATTTTGCCCTAACTCTCTCATTTCTTCAATTTTTTTTAGTGGTTATTGAGTCAAAATTGAGTATCTTGAAGCGATTTACAACTTTTGTGTTTTATGGTTTTTCACAGAAGATCGTTCATACATCCAAAACTGCCTCCAAAGTTGATTGGTCTGTCTAGACTTTCAGGACAGACATGAAATTCAAAATTTCTCTATTTTATTCAATGTCTGGACCTTCCTAAGACACCTGCATGACTTCTAGGCACCTTATACCAACTTCCTCGTGTCCATTTTTGTATTAAACCCACACAAATTATATCATTTTATGCATGTAATCGGTAAATGTCATGTTTGCAAAAATCACTATCCAAATTACTTCAAGGACACCTGGGCCTCATTGGTGGAGTTCTAGAACTTATATTACTTTCTATAACAGTTCCTATGTGGTTGGAAAAAGATAGGTAAGTTGGGTTTCTATATTTTATGAGTTTGAAGCATTTTTATGCCTCTCCGAAAATCATGATTTTCAGCCATGAACGACCATCTACTCTACTCTTCAATATTCTAAATGAAATAAGAGAGTCATGGGGACTTACCTTTGATTGCTTGGCTTTCCTTTCCACTAACCTCCCCCTCTTCCTAGCCTTGGCCAAGACCCCCTTGCTCTCCTCTCTTCCTTCCCTTTTTTCTTCTTCTTCTTCCCTCTTCTTTATCTCTAAGCTCACTTGTATCGCTACCAAAAGTGGCTAATTTATTCTCCCTATGTTTGCATGCTTCTAGTGTCTCACAATATTGCCTTGCATGCTTCTAGTGGTTTACAATGTTGCCAAGTGTCATACATGCATTCCACCACTCCCCACAACTTTACTACCCTATATCTGTGTGTACTAGACCTATATATATTCATATATACATACATAGATTCATATAAGACAAGCTGACTTGTCTTCCAAAATAAATATCATTTACACATCTACTAATTTATTAAATTACTCATCAAGTCCTAATTACTTTCAAAATGCTAGAACAGCCAATTTAAAAATATTTATATATATATATATTGAAAATGTTAGGGTTTTATAGTCTAACCTCCTAAAAGAAAGTTTCATCCTCGAAACTTGTACTTACTTGTTATTGGAATAGTTTTGGGTATTTGGTTTTCATATCCGCTTCAGCTTCCTAAGTTGCTTCTTCTACTCCGTGGTGTTACCATAATACCTTTACTAAGGGTATCACTTTGTTTCACAATACCCATTCCTAAGTGTCCAAAATCCGTAAGGGTTTCTCATCATAAGATATGTCATCTTGTATTGGGATGTCTTGCCATTTGATCACATGGGTCGGGTTAGGGACGTATCGACAAAGCATTGACACGTGAAACATGTTATACACTTGGGTTACTTGTTGGGATAAGTCTAACTAATATGCCACCTGCCCTACTAGGTGGACAATCTCAAATGGTCCAATGAATCTCGGTGTTAGGCTTCCTTTCTTTCTAAATCTAAAGATTCCCTTACGAGGTATGACTTTCAAGAATACCCAATCACCTACTTTGAACTCTAACGGTCTCCTTCGACGGTCGGCATAATTCTTCTGTCTACTTTGTGTTGTACGCAATCGCTCATGTATGAGTTTGATCTTTTCAGTTGTTTCTTGCACAATATCTGGACCATAGAGTTGGCTCTCTCCTGCTTCTAACCAACAGTTTGGCAACCTATAAGACCGGCCATATAGTGCTTCATATGGGGCCATCCCTATACTTGTTTGGTAGCTATTATTATAAGCAAATTCTGCTAAAGGCAGATATTAACTCCAACTACCCTGAAAATCCATCACACAAGCTCGTAACATATCCTCTAAAATTTGTATTGTCCTTTCTGATTGACCATCAGTTTAAGGATGATATGCTATGCTCATGTTCAACTTGGTCCTTAAAGCTCGTTGTAGCCCTTGCCAAAACCGTGACACGAATCGAGGGTCTCTATTAGACACTATTGATAAGGGTACTCCATGTAAACGTACAACTTCTCTAATGTATAGCCTGCTCAATGTATTCAGAGAATCTATCATCTTCATTGGAATAAAGTGTGCAAATTAGATGAGTCGATCGACTATCACCTAAATTGCATCATAGCCTTATTGTGCCCTAGGCAGTCTTGCCGCAAAATCCATGGTGATACATTCCCATTTCCATTCTGCTATAAGCAAGGGTTGTAGTAACCCACCTGGTTACTGATACTCTACTTTAACCTGTTGACAGGTTATACATTTCTCCACATACTTAGCAACATCATCCTTCATCCCCTTTCAATAGTATTGTCATTTTAGGTCATGATACATCTTGGTACTTCCTGGGTGTTTGGTAAATTTTGACTTATGAGCTTCCCCTAGAATCTCTTCTCTTAGGACCGAGTTGCTTGCTACTTACAGTCTATTCTTGTACCACAAGCTCCCATCGAAGCCTATTGCCCATCCCAACTCTCCATCTCTACGTTCAAATTCTGCTCTAGTCACTAGTGCTTTAGCATCATTTCCTTGAGCTTCTATCACTCGCTCTAATAGTGTAGGTTGAACTACAATCTTACATAGATAATTTTGGGATCCACGAGCATCTACAAACAACTCAAAATTCTCTAAGGCATTTATGATTCCCCACCGATCCGTCATGATACAATTCATACCCGCCTGACTTTTTCTACTTAATGTATTAGTTACTACATTTGCCTTTCTCGGATGATAGTGTAAGGTGAAATCTTAATCCTCAAGATATGCTACCCACCTTCTCTACCTAAGGTTTAAATCCTTTTGTGTAGAGATGTACTTTAAACTCTTATGATAAGTAAAAATTTCAAATTTCTCACCATACAGGTAATATCGCCAAATCTTTAGGGCAAAGATTATAGTTGCTAATTCCAAATCATGGGTCGGGTAATTTTGCTCATGTTTCTTCAGTTACCTGGACCCATATGCTACTACCTTCCCGTCTTGCATCAAAACACATCCTAAACCTTTTTGAGATGCATCTGTGTAGACTATATAAGGTTTCCCACTAATTGGTAAGGTTAGTATTGGCACCGTAGTCAACCTCTGTTTCAATTCCTAGAAGGCCTCTTCACATTTCTCACTACATTCGAACTTCATTCGCTTCTTGGTCAACTTAGTGTCGTGCCTAGATTTTTCACACTCGAGGAATACTCACACAAGCGGGAAAAATGTTGTACTCTCTCGTTAGAACTCACCCTCCTAGAAGAATGAGTGCGTGTAGGTTTGAATTGGAAATAAGTTTGAATAAAGGGCTTTTGAAAAAGATTCGGAGTCGCCACTTAACTTGATTAAGGTGAGTTAGGTCACCTAAAAACTAAGCATAATCCGAAAACTACATTTAGGGTTTTGGAAAACAATTTTGAAAATATCCCCTCAAGAGAGGGTTTTTAGAAAAAACAAGTTGTTTGGCAACCTTTGAAAAACATTTAGCCCTTTTTTGAAAATAACTCCTTTTTGGTCTTTGAAATCAGTGATCTAAGTTCGGAGGTTGGTTACGTGTAGGGAAGACGCACTAAGCCATCACCCTACCCTTCCCTTTCGATACCTACATGTCAATCTACCCTAGATTTACCTACGAGAGTCTTCAACCAACTATAGTTCAATCCTATCCACCTTGGAAAACAATGCTTGAAAAGAAACTAACATGATGCATGATATGCAAGTGCAATGAAAGAGAATTGAAAAATAGATTTGGAAAGAGATTGATTTGAAATTGATTTGATTTGAAAATAGATTTGAAGAGATGGAATTGAAATTGGAAAGTTTGAAAATTTGAAAATAGAAATTTGAAATTAGAAGTTTGAAAATAGATTAGAGATTTGAAAAGATTGTAGAATTTGAGATTTGGAAAATATGGTAGAATTTGAAATTTGAAAGAAATTATGACCGCACCTATGAAGGTTGCCTGCGTATCCCTTTGGAGGAATCAGGTCAGTCGTAGTTTGGACAAGAGTCCGATTGAAAATAGAAGATTTGATATGGAAGAAGAAATTGAATTGGAATTTGGAATTGAAAAGATTGGACTTTGATTTGGAAAGATAGAATTTAGAAGAAGGACTTGGACTTATTTTGGAAAGATTGAGGTTTAGGAAACCTAGACTTAGAAAAGAGAGGAGACTTAGGAACTTAGAAAAAAAGGATTGGAATAGACTTGGAAAATTTTTAGAAGAGATTTGATTCGAATGTTGGACTTGGAAGATTTAGGAAAGGATTGAATTTAGGAAAGATTCGAATTAGGAAAGTTTCGACTTAGGGAAGTTTTGAAAATTGGAGAGTTTTGAATTTAAAAAGTTTCAAGTTAAGAAAATTTTGAATTTTGGAAAGTTTTGAAATAGGGAAGTTTTTAAAAGTGGAAAAATTTAGAAAACAAGAAAGTTTTGAAAATAAAAAAGTTTTGAGAACAAGGAAGTTTTGAAATTGGAAAGAGTTGAAATTTTAGGAAAGTTTTAGAATTTAGAAAGATTTGGGTTTAGAAAGATTTAACTTAAGAAAGTTTTGAACTTAGGAAGCTCAAAATTTTAGAAAGATTTGAAATTTAGAAAGTCTAAGATTTAGAAAGTTTTAGAGTTTGAATTTTAGAAAGTCTTGCAATTAGGAATGGTTTGAATTTAGGAAAGGTTTGAAAATTTAGGTTTGAGAAATTAAGATTTGAAAAGAGGGTAGAATTAGGAAATGGTTGAATTTTACAATTTTAGGAAAGATTTTTATGTTCAAGTTTTGGAAATTTAAGATTTAGGAAAGTGGAAGCTTAGGAAGGATTCGAATTAGGAAAGATTCGGATTTTGGAATTTAAGGGAAGATTTAAGGTTTAGGTTTAGGAAACTTATGGTTTAGGAAGGAATTGAATTAAAAAAGGTTTGGATTAGGAAGGGATTGGATTTGGTTTCTAAAAGAAAAGATTTGATTTTGTTTCCAAAAACAGAGGACGGGATCTAGTTTCCTAAACGGATAGATTGGATTTGGTTTCCTAAAAGGAAGGTTAGATTTGGTAAGGATTCGGAAAGAGAGATTCTAGAAACCCTAGATTTGGAAAAGTATAGTTTTGATGTAGAAAATATATTTTGGAAACATGTATAGTTTGGATGTGAAAACAAGAGGTTTTGGAAACCTAGGTTTGGGGCAAAGTTTGAAAATCATGTTTTTGAAAAGAAAATTAGGGTTTCTTAATTGTGGGTTCTAGGGCTTGACTTGGGCTCTAAGGAAAGAGTTTTTGCAAAGCGTGTTTTTAGAAATGAAGATTTTCTAGATGGGAATCCTAGGGAGGAGTTTTTGAAAAGTGAATTTGAAGATAGAGTTTTTGGAAAAAGATTTTAAAGAGAGGGAGTTTTTGAAAAGTATGTTTTTGGAAACGAAGGTTTTGAAAGGAAATCCTAGAAAGGAGTTTCTAGAGGAAAGATTTTGGAAAGATTTTTGGAGAGAGTTTTTCTAGGAAGATTTTTGGAAGGAGATTGTTGGAGAGAGTTTTTAGGAAAGTGAATTTAGGAAGTGTTTTTAGAAAGTGAATTTTGAGGAGAAAGAGTTTTGGAAAGAAGTTGAAAAAGGGAGTTTTGAAAAATAGATTTTTGGAAAGAGTTTTTGAAAACAACTTTGGAAAGGAGAATTTTAGGAAAGTATATTGAAAGAGATTTTTAGGAAAAGAGTTTTTGAAAAGAGAGTTTTTAGAAGGTGTAAAAACATCTCACTTTCCTAAAGCAATTCTAGCCATAGGAAGGCTAGAACCACTTTAGGAAAGTGGTTTTTGAAAATAACAAGATTTGAAAATATGGACCGTATTGGTCACTTTAAATATAACACTTTCCTAAAGCAATCCTAACTATGAAAAAGCTAGAATCACCCTAGGATTGTGGTTTTGAAAACAAGTTTTTGAAAAGGGGATTTAGATGCAATTTTGAAAACAAATTTGAAAACGATTTGAAAAACAACTTTGAAAACGGTTTTTGGAAGATGCAAGACCATGACATGCACAATGCAATTTTGGGGTCGTGAACATACAAGGTTAAGGCTTCACCACATAATCAAGGGGGCTAGACCCACGTGGTATCTGGTTAGACTAGAAGAAAGCCCCCGATACGGTGACTCTCCAATAGCCCAATCCTACACATGGACCGGGAATCTCCTTGTTTCAAGCATGCACAGAAAAGGGGGGAAAGAGATGGGGGATTAAAATAGAGAAAACCCAAGTGGGTTAGGAGAGAGAAGAGAGAGGGGGGAAGTGCGAAAATTTAAATGGAGAACCTACCTTATATCTTGTTTATTTTGCGCGCCTTGCTTGTCTTGGATCTTCAGTCTTCGTCTTGATCTTCGTCTTCAATCTTCAAGAGTTGTCTTCAAGCTTTAGATGACAGCTCTTCAAGTCTTTGAAGGAGGGTTGAAAGTTAGTGTATGAGTGTATGGGGATGTGTAGGAGTGTATATGAGACTAGGGTTTGTGTATGGTGGCTAGGGTTTGGAAAACCTAGGGAAGCTAGGGTTTAGGAGATGCTCGAGCTCTATATATCGAATTATATGATTTTTAGGTTGAGTTTGAGGATCCTTTTCACGTTGGAAGAGACTCTGTATTTATAGAGTTTGGACAACACTGGCGCTTGTTGCAGTGGCGCCAGGCCAATTTTTGGCTTGTAGTGGCGCCAACCATTTAGGAAATATTTAAGGTCGGCAAGCAACGTATCTTTGACTAGATTTGGGCGCCTGTACTAGTGACTACCATGCAATATTTTACCTGGCTTCACTGAGAGTGACTCCGGAAAGTCCAGGAATGATTTGAAGGAGCCGGGAATGACCCAGAAGGCCGGAAAGGAGTAGGAACACTTAAAATAGTGTCCCGGAGGTATTTGACTTGAGAAATGAGGATAAGATGGGTTGGAAAGGTTGACCGGGCCTTTAGGGGCAAAACGGTCAATCGGACCAGGAAACTGCCGGGACAAACTCAGACTGTCCCGGAAGAAGACTTGGGATCTGAAAACATTATTCAGAATGTTTCCAGAAATTTCTAATTTGATACCTAGAGCCGGTGTGGTTGGAAAAGGAGACCGGCCTACTAGGGGCAAAACGGTCATTTTATACTGGGTTGGCCGGAACTGACTCGGAATGATCTGGAAAGATAAAGGAAGGTTGAGAATACTATAAAAAGCAGTCTTAGAAGGTTACCGGTTTGATACCCAGAGCCGGTGTGGTCGAAAAAGGAGACCGGCCCACTAAGGGCAAAATGGTCATTTTGTACCGGGTTGGCCGGAACTGACTCGAAATGATCCGGAAAGATAAAGGAAGATTGAGAATACTATAAAAAGCAATCTCAGAGGGTTACCGGTTTGATACCTAGAGCCGGTGTGGTTCCCGGGGCATTCGGATGCCTAGGGGCAAAATGGTCATCTTGACCGAAAAGTCTCGGAAAAGGTCCAAAGGGCAGTTTGGTCATTTTTTCACCGAAGTGGGCTAACAGACACTGGTGTTGACCTGGGTTTTGAGTGTTTCCGCCACTCTTATGGTGGTCGTCGTGACACAAGGGTTTGTTGGCAATTCCCTATATCGACTTATTTATGAGTATTTTCGCTACTCTAACAGTTTTGTGAGTACTTTTGCTACTCGAACCGTCTCGAGGAATAAACTGTCTCGAGAGAGGGATTGGAAAGGGGTCTTACCGTCTTCGAAAAGACGCGCCTGAATTGGAACCGTCTCGAGGAATAAACTGTCCTGAGAGAGGGATTGGAAAGGGGCCTTATCGTCTTCGAAAAGACGTGCCTGAGTTGGAACCGTCTCGAGGAATAAACTGTCTCGAAAAAGGGGTTGGAAAGGGGTCTTATCGTCTTCGAAAAGACGTGCCTAGATTGGAACCGTCTCGAGGAATAAACTGTCTCGAGAGAGGGATTGGAAAGGGGACTTACCGTCTTCAAAATGACGTGCCTGGATTGGAACCGTCTCGAGGAATAAACTGTCTCGAAAGAGGGGTTGGAAAGGGGACTTACCGTCTCCGAGAAGACGTGCCTGGATTGGAACCGTCTCGAGGAATAAACTGTCTCGAGAGAGGGGTTGGAAAGAGGACTTACCGTCTCTGAGAAGACGTGCCTGGATTGGAATAGATTTATCGTCTTAAGGAATCAACTGTCTCGAGAGAGGGGTTGGAGTTGGAATTGGAGAGAATAATGCCCCTAAGGGCATTTCGGTCATTTTGCCTCTATTTGGGCCTTTTGGGCCCGCGAAGCGATGGATAGACGGGGTTAGACTTGGAAAGTTGATTTCAATAGGAATATGCCCACAATGACTTGAAAACAAGTCTGGACGGAGTGTAGACTGCCGAGCAGTCAAAAATGGGGTGCTTACACTTAGTCATTACTCTAGTAATTCTCAAAAAGCCTTCGAAAAATCACCGATAATACCATGCTAGTCCTAAAAAACTTCTAATATCTGTCATTGTTTTTGGCCACTCCCAATTGGCCACTGCTTCTATTTTAGACGGGTCGACTGCTATTCCCCTTTCTAATACCACATGCCCTATAAATTTAATTGCTTGCATCCAAAAATCACATTTACTTTTCTTTGCATACAATTGATGATCCTTAAGTAACTGTAACACTATTCAAAGATGATTCCTATGTTCATCCTCTGTCTTCGAGTAGATCAGTATGTCATCAATAAACACAATAACAAATTGATCTAGGTGGGCTCTAAACACTCGATTCATCAAGTCCATAAATGTTATTGGTGCATTGGTCAACTCAAATGGCATTACTAAGAACTTATTATGACCACAACAAGTGCAAAAAGCTATTTTGGGGATATTTGACTTTTTAATCTTTAATTGGTGATACCTTGACCTAAGATCATTCTTTGAAAAATATACTGCTCCCTTTAATTGGTCAAAAAGATTGTCTATCCTTGGAAATGAATATTTATTCTTAATAGTCAATTTGTTCAATTACCTATAGTCAATACATAATCTCAGAGATCCATCCTTCTTTTGAACAAACAACACCGGTGCTCCCATGGTGAGATACTAGGTCTAACAAATCCCTTAGACATGTCATCTAACTAGGCTTTTAGTTCTTTCAGCTCTACTGGTGCCATACGATAGGGTGCTATGGATATTGGTGCAGTTCCGGGATACAATTCAATTACGACTTCTATCTCTCTATCAGGCGATAGACCTGGTAATTGCTCATGGAAAACTTTTGGGAAAATCATCAATTATAGGTATGGATTCTACTAGTTTCTCCCCTTCCTCTTCTGCAGTAATGTGTCCAAGAAAACACAAGTGGGTGGTCATTCCTGACTGTCTCCCCTTACCATCTAACAATGAGTGTGGCAATGTTATCCCCTTATCTCCAGTAAATTTAACTATAACTTCATTTGGGTGCCACAAAGTCACCATTTTCCAATATCAATCCATCACTGCATAATGTTTGGCTAACTAGTCCATTCCTAATATCACGTCAAACCCTTGAGTCTCCAACAGTACCAAGTCTACATCAAATTCGTGGTCAACGATCCTAACAACACATGATCAAGATACTAATTTTGTGCCAACTATCCCACTTACTGATGTGTTAACATTCAACATGATATCTAGGAGTTCTTGTTGTAATTCTAAACTATTTATGCAAGTATTAGAGATAAACGAATGTGTAGCTCCCGAATCAAGTAGTACTTTAGCCCACAAACTATAGATAAGGAGGGTACCTTCACTAACAACATTCGAAGTTTCTCCCACTTTTCCAAAAGTTTTGGCAAAAACTCGTGGGGGTCCTCTATTTCCTATCGGGTTTCCTCTTCCTTGCCCCGGGGATGGTACATGCTGGTTTGAGGGTGGCATGGTAGGTTTGGCCTCGATGGGGTAGCTACGGTCGTTGAGGTGGTGTTCGTATCTGATATGGGTGCCACTGCGGTGCATTTGGATAGCTTCAAATTGGTGGCACTTGTGGCAATTTTGAGCCACTAACCCGAATCCAAGGTTGATGATTTTGAGGGTATGGACATTCTTCTTGTGATGTCCTTGGCGGTTATAGTTAAAACAAACGTTAGAGTCAATCCCTTGACCCCTCTAATTCTATCTCTCGGCTGGCCATTGAGGGTAAGGCTGGTATCCTTTTCGTCCCCCTTGACCATTTCCCCTATTCTTGTTATCTCTCCATGGTCCTCCTCTTCCTTCATCCCTCCTAGGTGTCCCCCTTTGTGGATCATCCAACTCTTGCTCCATGAGCATCACACGATCTATTAATTCTGAAAAGTTTTGCACCTTCAAAGCAACAACACGACCCCGGATTACTGGCCTCAAACCCCTCTCAAATCTCTGGATCCTCCCTTATTTGGTGGATACAAAATCAGAAGCAAACCTTGATAGCTCTAAGAACTTGTCAGCATACTGTTCTACGATCATCCCTTTTTGCTGTAGTTGGACAAACTCCTACATTTTTTCCTGCCTAGTACTTTCTCAAAAATAATGATTGTAAAACACTTCTATGAATTCTTCCCAGTTCATTCCTGTCACAGCCCTCCTAGCCTTAATGGAATCCTGCCAAAAGTCTGCCTCCCCTTGGAATTTGTAGGCTGCAAATTCCACTTGGTATTCTACGGGTGTTCCCACAATATCTAACGCTTTGAGGACTTGTTTCAACCATTTCTCAGCTAAGGTGGAGTCAGCTTCCCCATGGAATTTAGGAAGGTTTTGTTTTTGAAACTCCCTATGTAACCTTGCCTTCCTTTCTTCTAGATTCACCATTAGAGGTGGCACCATCCTCAGCTGTGGTACAGCTACTGGTGGTGGTACAGCTACTGAAGGTGGTACATTCTTGGGAAATGGGTCAGTCGCTGTCAGGTGTACATACCCTGGGGGTGGCACAACTGCCGGTTGGGGTATAGTTCTGTCTTGGTATGCTTAGGCTTCTTGTGGCATAGGCGAAACTTGCTGGCCCAGTTAAGTTGGTATAGCTGGCCTAATCGGTTGTTGTATGGCAGTGGCAATCTATTGCACAAACTACAACACTTGGTCTATGGGAGTTATTTGTTATGGTCCTTTAGCTACAGTTCTTTTGGCAGTAGTGGATCGGGGTCTCCCACGGGTAGCAGGCCTCCTTACAACTGGCCTACCTCTAGTTGTAGGAGATTGGGATCCATTAGTTGCAGATTGTTAGACGTTACCTTTTGCTCCACTTCGAGTTCTCGCCATCCTATCAAGAAGTGGTTCATGTGGAGTTATTCTAAACCATTTTATCTATTACTATCAGGATATTCCTTCTTGCAAGTATCATCATCATTTATACCAACACAACAAGAGCGAAAATGAAAAGGCAAGACGGATTTTCATTCTTCAAGGTTAGATCATACATTTGTGAGTTTTGAATCATGTAGTACAAAAGGCTATGGGTCTACCTACCTATCCGTTTGCAAAAACATGCTAGTGCAATTAAAAAAATTCGTGTACTCCCCTTCCACACAAAGTATGTCCCACCTATTTACTCCTACTAAGACTAAAGATCTCCCTCAGAATTCACCCCGAAAGTGGCCTCAGATGGAAAGGTAGGAGCATCATCTAGGTCTTTGTCTGGATCCTCCTCACTATGCTCCTCCATCAATTCCAACTCCTCATCCTCTAAGGGATCCTCCTCATCTGAAGAGATGGCTGGTGGTGCTGGCACTGGTGCAAGTACAGGTGCAGATGTAGGTACTGACTCTATCAGTGCTACAGGTGCTATCTCATTCCCATATGACATGTCTGGGATCTGTCCACTCTCAACTAGTTCCTGGACTAACTTATCATAGCAAGCTGGGGACCGTATCATATCATGTTACATCATGGCTACTCTCTCTTGTGCTAATAACCTATGTTTCACCAACTCGCATTGGGTGGTTCGATTCCATTGGCCCTAAGTCTGGGAGGCCTCAACAATCTCCATTTGGGCTAGGGCACGAGCCCGCTCTCGGATTAGGTCCTCCCTTCTTGTATGTAACCCTTAAATGGCTCTGAACCTCTCAACAAACATCTCATCCCAAGGGTTATTGTTATCATTGTTCATGTTGCATACAGGGGAGAAGTTTACTATTAATACTAGACATAGGGGAGATAATCTAGGAGATGACAAGTACATGCAATGCCAATCTATAATGACATTGTTCTATCCCAACAAACTTTCTAGTCTCATTTAAGACCTAATGTCTAGCTCTGATACCAACCTGTCACGCCCCGAATTTCCCATGCCTAGAGATTTCTAGGGGGCATGACGTAGACCATTCATTAATCTTACCCTGGTAGTGTTGACACTCCTAAAGGAGGACCAATGAGTGGTCAAAGTACTACAACCTAACAATCCATAATTAAGACTTTAAAATAGGGGCA
The DNA here is from genome assembly GCA_033060915.1 of Euryodendron excelsum. NCBI lineage: Eukaryota > Viridiplantae > Streptophyta > Magnoliopsida > Ericales > Pentaphylacaceae > Euryodendron > Euryodendron excelsum. The sequence goes on along the minus strand of CM065393.1, from coordinate 15,015,136 downwards.
ACCACAAAATAAAACTCATACATCATTATAATATCTTGCTATAGTCATCCAGTGTCTATGCACTACTTAAACGAACATCTAATTAGTTTAAATGTTCCATTAAACTCAAAAGATGTAACTAAGCATAAATGATGACTTAATCCTGGAGGTTTCACTTGCAACCCTTCTCGAAATCCAACTTAGATCCTGATAGCCCTACCGATGTTCCTATTACATTTTCGGCCCTGCCATATAAAATGTTACCCATAAAACAGAGTGAGCTGTGAAGCCTAATAGTGGTGTACCATCCAATAAGTAATAAGTTTAGAATTTCAAATAACAATACTTAACAGGTTTTGAAATAGCAAGTAAAAGCACTTAGTTCAAAAATCAAGACATGTGATGCAATATTAAAAAGATATCAAATTATATATAATTTCCTATTTCTAGCACATATCATGCAAAGCTAAAAATCATGTTATTTCGATAAGCAATTATTAATTCCATTATTCTACTCATGGCACCACCTTATCTCTTCATTTAGCATACCAATTCTTAAATTGGGTAACACTGTTGACTCAAGGTTGATCCCCATGTTGATTTTGATAATAATTAAATCTTGTGTTATTTTACTAATGCATTTGCTTGGTGTGCAGATTAATAAAGATTATAATATGGACTTAGAAGTTTGACTTAAAGTCTAATACATGTAAAAGTGAATGCATAATAAGCCAAATCAAGCAATGCACTCTAAGAGTCATGAAATGCACCAAAAACAGAGCAATGACACCTATTCCAACTTCAAACAAATTATTTGCATTCGAAGAGATTGAAGGTATTCAAAAGAATACTTCATCAAGTGTGCAAAAATCAATTAAAGATGACTTGATTTTGAAGAGATTGAAGGTGTTCGAAAAGAAAATTCATCTTAATTGCAAAGTCTCTACAAAGAATCCAAGTGAAGATTTTATCCTGGATATAAAGAGTCAATGAAGATGGGATGTATTAAAAAATATTGAAAATATTCAAGAGTAGATTTTATCAAGCTTATAAAAGACTCATTGAAGTAATCTTAAAGAAGAAAGAAGGATGTGGAGCAAAAATAAGAGCTTGGTAATGAGACATTATGAATATGAAGCTCTACATGAATGAAAAGTAATTAGCAGCAAAAAAAGAGAGCTTGGCAATGAAAGAGAGAGCTCGGCAATGAAGAAGAAGAGTTCAGCATTAATGGAATGAAGTTCTGGTAGTTTGGAAACCAAGAAAAGATGTTATCAAATGATAGATTCAATCCAAATTGAATAGAGGACAACTTTGATGAATTGAAAACTTTGATCTATCATCATACCCCAAAGAGAAGACTCCTTGAAGATCCACCAGTATTGTTAAAGCTGAACTTGATCAATGGAAAGATGAATGAAAATTTCTAGGTAATGTGTTGACACATGAAAATGAAGAGCAGACATATGAAGACAGAGCCAAAGTTTGAAGATAACATGCTCAAGTGTCAACATATGGAATTGATGTGTCGACACATGGAGACAGTGGACAACATCTGAAAAATGCAGACAAGATGTGTCGACACATGAAACCAAGTATCAACACCTAGGAAATAACGATTAGTTTTTCTAACATTATAATGGACTGGACTTGCATTAAATGAGCCCCAACCACCACCAACGAAAAAAATCAATACAATACAGGGGTTTATATACATGTTTCCAACTGCATTGATATACAAGAGATACAAGAAAAACAAAAACCACTGACTAATCAAGCTAAGAAAATCAGAACATTCCTTTTGTCTTCATTTTGGCATTAAGTTACCTTTTAATTTCCTATCCACTCTTAATAGAGAGTTTGTATTTCATTTATTCAACTTCATACACTTGTAAGTGAGAGTTTGAGAGTTCTTTTGTGAAAGAAAAACTCTTGTAAGTTGAAGTGAATCTTGGACAAAACCACTTGGTAACTGGAAGAACATGGGAAGAAGTTCTTGTGTAAAAGTAAGCTGAGCACTTGGTAAATTAGCACCTTCTTTGTAATTGGAGATTGCATAGCGGAAGGAGAATTCAAAGGGATCTTGGGGTGAGAACGTAGACCATAAGTTGTGGTTGAACCTCGGTAATTCTTGGTGTGATTTCTGTTGCTCTGTTTTCATTTTCTTATTTGATTACATTGCATTACATATATCTTGATATACTGTTCTATTATTAAATTAGTTTTTAATTAATCTTAGTTGATATTATTTTTTTAAAAACCCAATTCACCCCCCCTCTTGGGTTGCCTTTTTGGGCTAACAATTGGTATTAGAGCTTGTATTCCTATTTTAGGCTTAACATTCTAGGAATAGATCCATGGCAACCAATTTTGGAAGCTCTCTCGGTAAGAGTCAATCCACAAACAGACCACCTATGTTTAGTGGCACCAATTACAACTATTGGAATAATAGAACGAGAATCTATATTCATTCTATAGATTATGAATTATGGAGACTTATAGTAAATGGTCCCAATACTCTTATAACAAGAGTAGAAAAAAATTATGTCCCTAAACTTGAATCCAAATGGGATGAGAATGACTTGAAAATGCTGCAATCTAATGCCAAAGCCATGAATATTTTCTATTGTGCACTTGATCCTGAAAAATTCAATCGTATTTCTACTTCTGAATCAGCTAAAGAAATATGGGATAGATTAGAGGTTAAACATGAAGGTACCAATCAGGTTTAGGAATCTAAAATTAATATTTTGGTACATAGTTATGAATTATTTAAAATGAAACCTAATAAGTCTATCACCGAAATATTCACAAGATTCACCGATATTATTAATGGCTTGAAATCTCTTGGAAAGGTGTATCTTAACAATGAGCAGGTGAGGAAGATTCTAAGGTCATTGCCAAAGGCTTGGGAAGCTAAGATCACAGCAATTCAAGAAACAAAAGACCTCAACACATTGCCTCTTGAAGAACTCTTGGGCTCTCTCATGACTCATGAGCTCACTCAAAAGCAACATGTCCAAGAGGATGAAGAAAAGAATAAAAGGTCAGTTGCATTCAAGTCCACTATTCAAGATGATGAATCAACAAGTGAGAAGGATGAGGATGAAATTGCTCACATCACTCAAAAATTCAGAAGATTCATGAAAAAGAAATGAAAAGGTGAAAAAAAAGCATGAAGCCAAAAAAGATTCTAGTAAAGAATCCACTATCATATGCTATGAATGCAAGAAGCCTGGTCATATAAAGGTTGAATGCCCACTGCTCAAAAAGAAAGGAAAGAAATACTAAGGGAAGAGGGCAATGGCAGCTATGACATGGAGTGATAATGAAAAATCAAGCTCTGAAGAAGAAGCCGAACCCCAAGAGGTGGCTATCTTCTGTCTCATGGCACATGAGGAAGATAATGAGGGATCAGACTCCTCCCAATTTACTTTCAATGAATTATAAGATACATTTGATGATTTACTTTGTGAATTCAGAAAAATGGAAATAAAAAATAGACTTCTCAAAAAGACGGTATCTACTCTTACTAAGGAAAATGAAGATTTACAAAAAGAAAATGAAGTCTGTGCTTTGAATGATAAGATTAAGAAAAATCCTTTTCCAAAAGAGTCTTCAAAGGAAAACCAAATTTTTCTTGATAAAGTTAAAAGTTTGGAAACAACTCTTTTTTGATGTGTCAATGGAAAAGAAAATTTGGATGCAATCTTGGAAAAACATAAATGCTCACTAGACAAAGTTGGTATTGGCTTTGATCCTTTTAAAAGAAAGAAATTTTCAAAAGGCAGATTTATTGCTTCACCTGAAAAACCACAAATTTCATGCTTTTACTATCACAAACTATGACATATTGCTAGTAGATGCTATACTTTACAAAAATCTATTGTTTCTAGCAATGCATGGGTCCCTAGAAGACCATTGAGGACTAACTTCCAAGGACCCAAGATGATTTGGGTACCTAAGGTCAAATGAATTCATTTTATAAGTATGCCTTCAAGCAAAATCCAAGAAACACCATTAGTACTTGGATTGTGGATGCTCAAGGCATATGACAGGAGATGAAGCACAATTCACATCTCTCTTACCAAAAGATAGAGGTCTTGTCACATTTGGTGACAATAGCAAAGGGAAGACCATCGGTATAGGTAGTGTTGGTAAGAATTCATTTATCTCTATCGAAAATATATTGCTTGTTAAAGGACTCAAACACAATCTTTTAAGCATTAGTCAACTTTGTGACACAGGATGCAAGGTTGTATTTGAATCCTCTAAATGTGATGTAATTGGCATCAATAGTAACAAGACTATTCTCGCTGGGCATAAACAAGGCAACATATATATTTTCGATCTTAATGATTGACCTTCTTGCAAAATTGAATGTCTTGCCGCTATGAATAGTGATGAAAGTTGGTTGTGACATAAAAGACTTGGTCACATTAATATGAGCATACTTTCAAAGGTTTCTAAAAATGATTTGGTCAAAGGACTTCCAAAGATAAAATTTGATAAAGATAGAGTTTGTGATGCTTGTCAATTAGGTAAGCAAACTCGAATTTCTTTCAAATCTATAAATATGCTCACTACCTTTAGGCCACTACAACTATTGCATATGGACTTATTTGGACCAACTAGGACTTTAAGTCTTGGTGGGAAACAATATGCACTTGTTATCGTTGATGACTATTCTAGATTTACATGAACATTCTTCCTAGCTCACAAGGATGAGACAATTATTTTCTTCACAAAATTTTATAGGAAAGTTCAAAATGAAAAAGGTTTTTCAATCACTTCTATTAGGATTGATCATGGAGGGGAATTCGATTACAAACCCTTTGAAATATTTTACAATGAAAATGGCTTTGATCACAACTTTTTAGCCCCTAGAATATCTCAACAAAATGGAGTTGTTGAGAGGAAAAATAGAGTTTTAGAAGAAATAGGTAAAACCATGCTATGTGAAAATGGTTTGCCAAAGTATTTTTGGGCTGAAGCTGTTAACACAGTTTGTTACATTTTAAATCAAATTTTATTTAGAAAATTTTTAAACAAAACCTCTTATAAACTTTGGAAAGATAAAAAACCAAATGTCTCATACTTTAAAGCCTTTGGAGGCAATTGCTTTGTATTAAATAACAATAAAGACAACCTTGACAAGTTTGATGCAAAATCTGACAAGGGTGTATTTCTTGGATATTCAACACATAGCAAGGCTTATAGAGTCTTTAATAAGATGACTCTAGTAGTTGAAGAATCAGTCCATGTCACGTTTGATGAATATAACTCTCCTTCAAAGAATGTTGTAAATGATGATGTAGATGAGGTAGAGCCAGACATAAAAAAACTGGACATCCAACCAAGCTCAAATGAAGAACCACAAAAGGATAGAGAAGTGCAAGAAGCTCCTACAAGCCAACAAAAAATCAATGAAGGTTTACCTAAGGAATGAAAATTTATGCATAACCATCCTACGAAACAAATCCTAGGTGATCCTTCACAAGGAGTAAGAACTCGATTCTCTCTTAGAAATATATGTAACCATCTTGCATTTTTATCACAAATAGAGCCTAAATGTTTTGATGATGCTGAAAATGATAAGTTTTGGATTAATGCTATGCAAGAGGAATTGAACCAATTTAAAAGGAATGAGGTATAACACCTTGTTCCTAGGCCAAATGATCATCCTATTCTTGGAAATAAATAGGTCTTTAGAAATGAAATGGATGAGTCCGAAGTTGTTGAAAGGAACAAGGCAAGACTTATTACTCAAGGTTATAGCCAAAAAGAAGGCATTGATTTTGATGAAACTTATGCTCCAGTAGCTAGATTAGAAGCTATGAGAATTTTGTTTGCATTTGCTTATTTTAAAGACTTTAAATTATATTAAATGGATGTTAAAAGTGATTTCTTAAATGGCCTTATCACTGAAGAAGTTTTTGTTAAACAACCCCCTGGTTTTGAAAATTCAAAATTTCCTAACCATGTTTTTAAACTAACAAAAGTTTTATATGATTTGAAGTAAGCCCTAAGGGCTTGGTATGAAAGATTAAGTTTTTTATTGAAAAGGTTTTTTAAGAGAAAAAATAGATACCACTCTTTTTATCAAAATCAAAAACAATGACATGCTTTTAGTGCAAATATATGTAGATGATATTATATTTGGTACTACTAACGAGTTGCTTTACAAAGATTTTGCTAAGTGTATGCAGGGAGAATTTGAAATGAGTATAATGGGCGAGCTCAACTATTTTCTCGATTTTCAAATCAAGTAATTGAAGGAATGCATCTTCATTAACCAAGCCAAATACATCAAGGACTTGATCAAAAATTTTGGCATGGAAGATGCAAAGCCTATAAGTACTCCAATGAGTACAACAACAAAATTGGATAGTGATGAGAAATGCAAATTAGTAGATACAAAACTTTATAGAAGCATGATAGGCTCCTTATTATATCTAACTGCTAGTAGACCAGATATAATGTTTAGTGTTTCTTATGTGCTCATTTTCAATCAAATCCTAGAGAATCTCATGTGATTGCTGTGAAAAGAATCTTTCGTTATCTTAAGCACACACCTAACCTTGGATTATGGTATCCAAAGGGTACTTGTTTTAATTTGATTGCTTACACTGACGTTGATTATGCAGGGAGTAAAGTTGATAGGAAGAGCACAAGTGGCTCTTACCAACTCCTAGGCAACATGATTGTGTCTTAGAATAGCAAGAAACAAAATTCAGTTGCTCTCTCCATAGCTGAGGCTGAATATGTAGTAGCTGGTAGTTGTTGTGCTCAAGTGTTATGGATTAAGCAACAGCTAGAAGATTATGGTATTATATTTGATCATGTTCTTATTAAATGTGATAATACTAGTGCTATAAACTTGACTAAAAATCCTATTCAACACTCTCGCACAAAGCACATTGAAATTAGATATCACTTTGTACGAGAACATGTACAAAATGGGTGATGTTGAACTTGACTTTGTATGCACAAATATGCAATTGACTGATATTTTTACTAAACTATTGAGTGAAGATCATTTTTCCATGATAAGAAAAGAATTGGGAATGAGTGATCCTATGTCTTGTATTCATGTTTCATTGCATAATCATATTAAAACACTTTTTCTCTCAAAATTTGAAAAAGTCATTTCCTAAATTCCTTATACTTCACATGCCCCAATCTGGTTGCATGTGTCAACACACTATTTCTATGTGTCGACACATCACGACAGTGGACTTAAATTATTTTGTTGACACGCATGTGTCGAGACACCAAGTTCATGTGTTGACACATGAATTGGGCCTATATACTTTAACGAAGCCCACTTTACAAACATTCGAACTTTTCCTCTCTCACTCTCACTCTATTTCTCCCCCGCTTCCCTGTTCGTACCAAACCCAACCGTCACCTACGAACCATCACTAATCTTCTCTCTATTCCCCTTATAAACGCTAATTGATCTCATTCCATCTTCTTACAACCCTATTCTCCATCTCTCGAAACTTCAAACTATGGACATGGCTCCCAAGGTAGATCAAAGGCAAGAAAACCCTAAGGATTCTTCTACACGAAGTCAGAAATAGAAAAGGGTTAGACCACCAATTAGAGAATCAATCGAAAGGGCTTCATTAGACCAACCTGATTGGGACGTCGCACACTTCATAGATGCAATGGCTCAAGAAAGGTATTTGAATACTTTCGGTCTTTGTAAAATTTTGAATGGACGATGGATTAACTATGAATATTTTGAGAATGAAAACTTTGACTTCCCTCACACCCTCACTAGTTTGGGATGGAAACCCTACACACTGATTCGATAGGATGTATGCCCTAAATTTGTTATGCATTTCTACTCAAATCTTTTGAAAAAGGTTGGAAAGACATAATTGACTAGCTATGTGAAGGGAGTAAAGATCACTCTAAATGAGTTCACTCTTTTTGAGATTATGAGAACTAGGTATGGTGGAGAGACCTACTTTGAGAGTGTAACCAGAAGGAGACAACTATATGTTCTCTATGGTCAAGACATGCCTGAATCTACCCAACCTGTAGCCAATGACCTTCCAGTTGAACTAAGGTTGGTACATCATTTTGTTGCTAAACTTTTTCCATCCAAAATTGGAAGTTTTGAGCATGTAAGTGAGAAAGATTTGTTTTTTCTATGGGCTTTTCTAACCAACACCAAGATTGAAGTCCCCTACTACATTCTCACAAACATGGCCCATACCTCTACCACTTCCACCAAAAATCTACCCTATAGAAGGTTACTCACCAAAATTTTCAAGCACTTTCAAGTGAAACTATTGGGTGAGAACTACAGAAAACCTAACCCCTACAGTGATGAATACAATAAGTATACACTGGGCAGGATGGGCTACAAGAAAGTAAATGGCCAATAGGTTCCAAGGCCTAAGAAAGTTACCCTTGATAGTACTCTCGATGGAAGAGCGTCTATTTCTGGACCTTGAAAACCCCTAGCCCAATCTCTTAAAGCCACTCAAGTTAATGAACTTCTGGGAAATATGATGGATATGCTTCAAAGCATGAATCAAAAACTTGATGATAGGCTGAAACAGTTAAAAAGCCCTAAGCAAGATGTGACTCAGCTAAAAAAGGCTTAAGGAATTGATGTTGAGAAAGAGGAAGAAGAAGAAGAAGGAGTTAGTGACGAGGAAAATCAGGCAAAAAAAGAATTTGACACTGATCATGAGACTCCAATAGGAACTCAAGAAGAAGAGGAACAAGAGGAAGGATCTAACCACGAGGACACTGCGAATGATTCTGAGGATAGCTTATCTGATGTCCCAAGGAAGAGAGCTAGTCCAGCCAAGAGAACCACATCATCTGTCCCAGTCTCTAGACCTTTGGGTAGGTTGTGATATTGTCTGAGGCCTCGATACCCTTCTGGCCCTTCCAATACTGCCTCTGATCCAATTGAACTATCCCCCTCTCCTTCCCCATCTCCTTAACCTCCTCAAAATTCTCTTGCATCAAAGTTTTTGCTCCATGGCCCTGTTACATCTTTTTTTTGTTACACATTTTGTGAATAATTTTTGTGAAACATTTTATAATACTTTTTGAATGAATGAAATATGATCTTGCTCTATTGCAAATTTGATGCATTGACTACTTGGTTGTTTGCTTGCTTTCCTGGTTATACAAGTTATCTTGTTATAACATTTTTTGCTATTGTACTTGTCTGTGATATGCATTTTTCTTTCTCTCTTTTTGATGAATTGACAAAAAGGGGGAGAATAATTGGAGAAGAGTGGGAGAAGAATTGAAAACGAATTAAAATAAAATGAACAATGAATGTTTGATGAATTGGTATTGATTACTTGGTTGCATATAGCATTGAGTGGAAATAAAATGAAATGAGTGATAATTGGTGAATATAGAGCATTTTCTTAGGGGGAGTAACATGAATTATATCCCTCAATCATTTTTCTCAATTTGTTTTGAAATTAATTGTTCAAAACTCCTTAAGACCTTACTTTGTTTTGAATTAATTGATAAAAACTCCTTGAGAGTTGTTTTTGAAAAATTGTCTTTTAAGTATCAGTTGCATAATTATAAAACAAAGGGGGAGTTCTCTATTGGTATGCAATCTGATCTTGTCCATTTCAGTTAATCTTATATCAATTTCATTTGCAAAGGTTTTGTCATAATCTAAAAGGGGGAGATTGTTGACTCAAAGTTTATTCACATGTTGATTTTGATGATAGTTAAATCTTGTTTTATTTTACTACTGCATTTGCTTAGTGTGCAGATTAATAAAGATTATAATTTAGACTTAGAAGTTTGACTTAAAGTCTAATACATGTCAAAGTGGATGCACAATAAGCAATGCACTCTAAGAGTCATGCAATGCACCAAAAACAGAGCAATGACACCTACTCCAACTTCAAACAAATGATTTCTATTTGAAGAAATTGAAGGTGTTCAAAAAAAGATTTTATCAAGTATGCATAGATTCAATGAAGTTGACTTGAATTCGAAGAGATTGAAGATGTTCAAAAAACGATTTTATTAAGTGTGCATAGACTCAATGAGGTTGAATTGAATTCGAAGAGATTGAAGGTGTTCAAAAGAAAACTTCATCAAGTGTGTAAAGATCAATTGAAGATGACATGATTTTGAAGAGATTAAAAGTGTTCGAAAAGAAAATTCATCTTAATTGCAAAGTCTCTACAAAGAATCCAAGTGAAGATTTCATGCTAGATATGAAGAGTCAATGAAGATAGTATGTTTTCGAAGATATTGAAGATGTTCAAGAGTAGACTTCATCAAGCTTATAAAAGATTCATTGAAGTAATCTTAAAGAAGAAATAAGGATGTGGAGCAAAAAGAAGAGCTCGGCAACGAGACATTATGAATATGAAGCTCTACATGAATGAAAAGTGATTAGCAGCAGAAAGAGAGAGCTCGACGATGAAGAAAAAGAGCTCAACATTAATGGAATGAAGTTCTGGTAGTTTGGAAACCAAGAAAAGATGTTGTCAAATGATAGATTCAATCCAAATTGAATAGAGGACAATTTTGATGAATTGAAGACTTTGATCTATCATCATACCCCAAAGAGAAGACTCCTTGAAGATCTAACAATATTGGTAAAACTGAACTTGATCAATGGAAAGATGAATGAAAATTTCTAGGCAATGTGTTGACACATGAAAATGAAGAGCAAACATATGAAGACAGAGCCAAAGTTTGAAGACAACATGATCAAGTGTCAACATATGGAATTGATGTGTCAACACATGGAGACCGTAGAAAACATCTGAAAAATGCAGACAAGATGTGTCGACACATGAAATCAAGTATCGACACTTAGGAAATAACGGTTAGTTTTTCTAACGTTACAACGGACTGGACTTGCATTAAATGAGCCCCAACCACCACCAACGGACAAAATCAATACAAGGGTTTACATATAAGTTTCCAACTGCATATATATACAAGAAATACAAGAAAAACAAAAACCACTGACTGATCAAGCTGAAAAAATCTGAACATTCCTTTTATCTTCATTTTGGCATTAAGTGAGCATTTAATTTCCTATCCACTCTTGATAGAGAGTTTGTATTTCATTTATATAACTTCATACACTTGTAAGTGAGAGTTTGGGAGTTCTCTTGTAAAAGAAAAACTCTTGTAAGTTGAAGTGGATTTTGGACAAAACCACTTGGTAGCTAGAAGAACTTGGGAAGAAGTTCTTGTGTAAAAGTAAGCTAAGCACTTGGTAAATTAACACATTCTTTATAATTGGAGATTACATAGTGGAAGAAGAAATTAAGGGGATCTTGGGGTGAGGACGTAGACCACAAGTTTTGGTTGAATCTCGGTAATTCTTGGTGTGATTTCTCTTGCTCTGTTTTTATTTCCTTATTTGATTACCTTGCATTACATATATCTTGATACACTGTTATGTTGATTAAATTAGTTTTTAATTAATCTTAGTTGATATTATTTTTTGAAAAATTCAGTTCACCCCCCTCCTAAGTTGCCTTTTTGGGCCAACAAACACGGCACTTTAACCCCATTTAAGGTTCAAACCAAAACCAAGCCTGCATCAGTTTGGACTTAAGATCGAGCCCGATTGGGTCTGGATTTAGGACCGAGCCCGCATCAGTCTGGACTCTATACCATCACTGTTAGCCTCAAGTTTTCATTAATTGATTTTGATGGTAACAAATATAAATGTTTTAATGATTAAAATTTGGTTAATCTCAAGATTTCATAATAAAGTAAGTTTGATGTATAAGTTAAGATTTTTAAAGATTTTTTATTTTAAAAGTTTAAATATATTCTGCATTTCAATGATATATCACTTAATTTTTATTTATGTTTTAAACATTTCTTGAAGTTATTGTTAGTCTTGGACTTAAAAGGAATGCATAGCATGAAGAAGAAGACTAAGTTAAAGATAATGGTAAGAAAGTTCATTGGAGATAGTTTCAGTATTATGTACAAAACTTTTGATCCAACCGTTGGATTGATCTGATTTCTATAGCATTGGAAATAAGACTCAAATTCCTATAAACAGTATTTTATAAGGATTTCGTGAATAGAATGTCTTATGGGACAAAACTAAGCTGGAATGTGACACATTGGAGTAGAAGCTCAAAATATGACAGCTGGGAGATAGCTCGAGTAATTTTATCATTACTTTTGATCTAACCGTTGTATATCTATGGTTCTTATTGATCTGAAAAGATTACTTCCAAGGCTACAACTTTTATCTTATAGCCATGTTCAAATTCAAACGTCATAAGGAAGAAAATCGAGGTGGAAGTGAAGATAACTTTGCAGAAATTCAAATATGCCAACTGAGAGACAACTTGAGTATTTTGATGTTAACTTTTGATCTGACCATTGGATCGACATAATTCTTGCAGGTTTGAAACAATGATTTCTATCACTACAACTTTTATCTTATAGACATTTTCAAATTCGAGTGTTATCAAGGAGAAAATCGAGGAGGAACAGAAGAAATCATATCTGAAATTCAAATCCTGACTGGCAGCAACTTTATTCAAACGGGAAGAAATATGTTCAAACCTCTCCAATGACTAGAAGTTGATTTTAAGTTATAAATAATCCACTACTCTTCCTCTATAAATAGATATACACAAGAGATTACAAAGATTCAGCATAGAAAGTTATATTCATCAAGATCTTTAAGTTTTGAGCTTTACTTCTTCATCATTCCATCTCATCTTTGAGCTTCATTCTTTTATTCAACTTTTGAGAGTTTTGTATCTATTGTTGTAAGATTCAACTCCCCTATATCATTTGTAAAAGGGTTGCTAAACCCTTGTGATTTATTTCTTGAGTGATTGAGAGGAACACTTGGAAAAAAAGATCCTCTTGGTGCTTTGTTTTGGAAAGCAAAACAAAGAGTTATTTTTTGAGTGTTTTTGGAACAAAACACTTGGTGTAAAGGTTTGCTAGCAACCGAACAAATTAGTGGTGTAAAGCTATTTGAAGAATAGTGGATTTGCCCAAGGAAGGAACCTTGGAGGTGGACGTAGGATTGGCATAAGAGGAGCCAACCGAACCACTTTAAATCATTGTGTTTGATCTCTTCTCTTTTCTCTCTTTTTATCTTACTTAATATCTTTCGTACATATAGTCTTGATATACTTGAGATACACACACACTTGAATCATTTGTACTAATCTCACATTGATCATATCTTAGCTTGTCTTATTTATTACTTAATTAGATTAATATTTTATATTTTTTCTATTGCATCTCACCTCTTGGAAATTAAGTGTATTGTATTATTTTAATTTTTAATTTTTAATTATAAACCCAATTCACCCTCTCTCTTAGGTTGCCACATGGTTTAACAATTGGTATCAAAGCAAGAGCTCTAGTATTTGGCTTAACCGTCATAGAGTAGATAATGGCAACCATAATATGAACATCACTTGCCGAAGGTCAATCCACCAATAGACCTCCTTTGTTCAATGGCACAAATTATAATTATTGAAAAGCTAGGATGAGAATTTACATTCAAGATGTAGAATATGAATTATGGAGAGTTATAGTTAATGGTCCTAAAATACCAACCAAAACCATAGGTGAACAAAATGTGCCTAAAGAAGAAAGTGAATGAAATGAGAATGACTTAAAAAGTGTTCAAATAAATTCTAAAGCCATGAACTTACTATGTTGTGCATTAGATCCTAATGAGTTTAATATAATCTCTACATGTGAGTCGGCTAAGGAAATTTGGAACAAATTAGAAGTTACACATTAGGGAACTAATCAAGTCAAAGAGTATAAGATTAGTATGCTTGTTCATAAATATGAATTGTTTAAAATGAATCAAGAAGAGTCTATTTCTGATATGTTTACTAGATTTACTGATATTATAAATGCCTTGAAATCTCTTGGTAAATGTTATACTAATGTTGAAATGGTGAAAAAGATTCTTAGGTCTTTACCAAGGAGTTGGGAGCCGAAAGTAATTGCAATACAAGAAGCCAAAGATCTCACGAGACTTAGCTTGGATGAGCTCTTGGGTTTACTCATGGCTCACGAGCTTACCATGAGAATGGATGACGACGAAAACAAAAAGAAGAAAAGCATAGTATTGAAATCATCTACCACTTCCTCCATATTTGATAGCAATGATAAAGAAACTAGCAATGAAGATGAGGAGCTTGTCATGATTACAAAGAAATTCAAAAGATTTTTAAGGAAGAAGAAGCAAGCTAGACAAAATTTTTCAAAGAATAATGAAGCAAAAGGAGAAGGTAACAAAAATGATAAAATAATTTGTTATGAATGCAAAAGACCGGGTCATATAAAATTCGAGTGTCCTCAACTCAAAAATTCAAGGAAAAATGACAAAAAAAAAAAAAAAGCTTTGGTAGCGGCTTGGGGAGAAAGTGATGATAGTAGTTCCGAAGAAAACGATAATGAAGTTGCCAACCTATGCTTAATGGCAAAGGAAGACAATGAGGTATGTGATACTTTTAATGAACATTTTTCTTATGAAGAATTACAAAATGCTTTTGAGGAATTACATGATGATCTTAAAAAATTAGGCATAAAAAATTTAGCCCTCAAAAAGATTATTTCTTCTCTCTCTCAAGAAAATGAGTCTTTGAAAAATGAAAATGAAATTTTGAAAAAGAATGTTGAAGACTTATCTTTCAAACTTAAAACTTCAAATGATTTGAAAAATGAAAATAACACTTTGAAAATAAAAGTTGACAAATTGAATAATACTCTTTCAAAGTTCGTAAAATGAAGAGAAAAGTTGGATATGTTACTCGGAAAACAAAGATGTGTTTTTGACAAAGTTGGAATTGGTTACAATCATTTTCAAAAGTAAAAATTTTACAAAAATTTCTTTAAAACAACATCATCTAGTAATTTACACTCTACGTGTTATTATTGCCATAAGAAAGGTCATCAATCACATTCTTGCCCACTTCAAAAAAATATATATGTTGGAGTCAAACAAGTTTGGGTTCCTAAGAAAATTGTGAGTTCAAGTAACTTTAAAACTAACCTCTATGGCCCCAAGAAAGTTTGGGTACCAAAAACCAATTGTTGATTTATTTTTGTAGGTTCGCCTAAAATCCAAAAGAGCAAGATGGTTTCTTAATAATGCTTGGTCAAGGCATATGACGGGTGAAGAATCAATGTTTACAACTCTAGTACCCAAAGATGGGAGATATGTGACTTTTGGAGACAATAACAAAGGAAAAATTATTGGTATTGGTAGTATCGGTAAAAGTCTTTTTCCAATTATTGAAAATGTTTTACTTGTTGAAGGTTTGAAACATAATTTGATTAGTATTAGCCAATTATGTGATAAAGAAAATAGAGTTATATTTTAAAATACTCATTGCATAATAGAAAGTATCATAGATAATAAAATATTATTTGTTGGTTATAGGTATGAAAATGTATACGCCATTGATCTTAATGATATATCTTCTAGTGATGCAAAATATTTTTCGGCTATAAGTGATAGTGATTGGTTATGGCATAGAAGGCTTGCACATGCTAGTATGGATTTAATTTTAAAACTTTCTAAAAATGATTTAGTCGTTGGACTACCAAAAATCAAATTTGAAAAAGATAAACTTTGTGATACATGTCAAAAAGGAAAACAAACTAGAACTTCTTTTAAATCTAAAAATATTATTTCTACCTCCAGATTTTTCGCACTCGAGGAATACACACACAAGCAGGAAAAACACTGTACTCTTTCGTTAGAACTCACCCTCCTAGAAGAATGAGTGCGACTAGATTTGAATTGAAAATAGATTTGAATAAAGGACTTTTAGAAAAGATTTGGAGTTACCACCTAACTTGATTAAAGTGAGTTAGGTCACCTAAAAATTGAGCAAAATCCAAAAACTTCACTTAGGGTTTTTGAAAACGATTTTGAAAATATCTCCTCAAGAGAGGGTTTTTTAAAAAACACAAGTTGTTTGGCAACCTTTAGAAAATACGTAAGCCCTTTTTGAAAAATAACTCCGTTTTTGGTCTTTAAAAAACAGTGATCTAGGTTCGGAGGTTGGTTACGTGTAGGGAAGATGCAGTAAGCCATCACCCTACGGTACCTACATGTCAATCTACCCTAGATTCACCTATGAGAGTTTTCAACTAACAAATATTCAATCCTATCCACTTTAGAAAACAATGTTTAGAAAAATATGATGCATGATATGCAAGTGCAAAAAAAGAGAGTTGATTTAGAAATAGATTTGAAAAGAATTTGATTTGACTTTAGAAGAAAGATTTGAAAGGATAGATTTGAAATTGGAAAGTTTGAAAAATTAGAAATAGAGATTTGGAAATAGAAATTTGAAATTGGAGGTTTGAAAATAGATTGGAGATTTGAAAAGATTGTGGAATTTGAGATTTGGAAAATGTGGAGACCGCACCCATGAGGGTTGCCTACGTATCCTTTTGGAGGAATCAGGTCAGTCGTAGTTCAGACAAGAGTCCCATTGAAAATAGAAGATATGATTAGAAGAAAAAGATTGAGTTGGAAATTGGGTTGGAAGATTAAGAGATTGAACTTTCATTGGAAGATTTGAAAAGACTTGACTTTAGAAAACTTGGTTTTAGGAAACCTAGACTTAAGGACTTAAAAAAGAAAGATTAGATTTGACTTGGAAAGATTTTAGAAAAGAATTGGCTTGAATATTGGACTTGGAAGATTGGGAAAGCTTGGATTTAGGAAGGGTCCAAATTTGGAAAGTTTCATTTTAGAAAAGTTTCGTTTAGGAAAGTTTTGAATTAGGAAAAGTTCGAATTAGGAAAATGTCATTTTAGGAAAGATTTCGAATTGGGAAAGTTTTCGAATTAGAAAAGTATTGGATTAAGAAAGTTTTGAAATAGGAAACATTTCGTTTTAAGAAATTTTTAAAATTGGAAAGTTTTGAATTTAGAAAGTTTCAACTTAGGAAAATTTTGAATTAAGAAATGTTTTAACTTAGAAAAGTTTTGAATTAAGAAAGTTTAAGATTTAAGGAAGATTTGAATTAGGAAATTTTAAAATAAGAAAGGTTTAAAAATTAGAAGGTTTGGGATTTAGAAAGTCTTAACTTAAGAAAGTTTTGAATTTAGAAAACTTTGAAATTTAGAAAGATTTGAAATTTAGAAAATTTAAGATTTAGAAAGTTTTAGAATTTAAGTTTTAGAAAATCTTGAAATTAGGAAAGGTTTGAGTTTAGGAGAGATTTAAAAACTTAGATTTGGAAAGTTAAGATTTAAAAGGAGTAGAATTAGGAAAGGGTTGAATTAGGAAAGATTTGGATTTTGAGTTTTAAAATTTAGGAAAGATTTTTATGTTCAAGTTTTAGAAACTTAAGATTTGGGAAAGTAGAAGATTAGGAAGGATTTGAATTAGGAAAGATTTAGACTAAGAAGGGTTAAAATTCCTATTTCCTAAAACAAGAGATTGGATTTTGTTTCTAAGAGGGAAGATTTGATTTTGTTTCAAAAAATAGAGGATTGGATCTAGTTTCCTAAGCGAGAGATTAGATTTGGTTTCCTAAAGGGAATATTTGATTTGACAAGGATTTAGAAAATAAAGTTTTAGAAACTCTAGATTTGGGAAGACTATAGTTTCGACGTAGAAGATAGGTTTTGGAAATATGTATAGTTTTGATGTAGAAAACAAGAGGTTTTGGAAACCTAGATTTTAAGGCAAGTTTGAAAACCATGTTTTTGGAAAGAAAATTAGGGTTTTCTAATTGTGTGTTCTATGGCATGACTTAGACACCAAGGAAAGACTTTTTTTGGAAAGTGTGTTTTTGGAAACGAAGATTTTGGAGGAAGATTCTAAAGAGGAGTTTTTTAGAAAGCGTATTTTGAAAAGAATGTTAGGAAGGAAGTTTTTGAAAAGTAAAACTTTGAGAGAGTTTTTGGAAAGATTTTTTTGGAAAAAGTTTTTCTAGGAAGGAGACCTAGGGAACGTTTTTGGAAAGTGGACTTTAAAGATAGCATTTTGGAAAGGGGTTTAAAAAAAAAGAAGTTTTGAAAAATAGATTTTTGGAGGAAGTTTTTAGAAAGCAATTTTGAAAAGAAGAGTTTTTTGGAAATGTATTGAAAAGGAGGGTTTTAGAAGAAGAGACTTTTGAAGAGAGAGCTTTTTGAAAAGTATAAAAACATCTCACTTTCTTAAAGCGATTCTAACCATAAGAAGGCTAGAACCACTTTAAGAAAGTGGTTTTGAAAACAACAAGGAGTTGAAAATATGGACCGTATCGGTCCCTTTAAATGTAACACTTTCCTAAAGCAACCCTAGCCATGAAAAGGCTAGAATCAACCTAGGGTTGTGATTTTGAAAAAGAAGATTTTGATATAATTTTGAAAACAAGTTTGAAAACGATTTCAAAACGACTTTTGGAAGAATGCAGGAATCATGATATGCACAATGTAAATTTGGGGTCGTGAACGTACAAGGTTAAGGCTTCACCACATAATCAAGGGAGCCGAACCCACGTGGTCTCCGGTTAGACTAAAAGAAAGCCCCCGACACGGTGACTCTCAAATAGTCTAATCCTACACATGGACTGGGAGTCTCCTTGTTTCAAGCATGCAAAGAAATGGGGAAAAGAGATGGGCGATTAAAATAGAGAAAACCCAAGTGGGTTAGGAGAGAGAAGAGAAAGGGGGGAAGTGCAGAAACTTAAAGAGAAAGTCTACAGTATGTCTTGTATATTTTGCGTACCTTGCTTTTCTTCGGTCTTTGCTTCATATCAATCTTCGTCTTTATCTTCGGGGACTCTTCTTCGATCTTCGAGAGCTTCGAGTTGCAGCAGTCTAAGTCTTCAACAAAGGCTTGAGGCTAGTGTATAAGTGTATGGGGGTGTGTATGAGTGTATAGGAGCCTAGGATTTAGTGTATGGTGGCTAGGGTTTGAAAAACCTAGAGAAACTAGGGTTTGGGGAGTGTACGAGCTCTATATATCGAAATATAGGATTTTTAGACTGAGTTTGCGAACCCTTTTCACGCTGGAGGAGGCTTTGTATTTATAAAGATGAGATAGACCTGGCACTTGTTGCATGGCTCCAGGCCAATTTTCCTCTTGGCGCCACTGCTAGTGGGGCCAGCCAGTTAGCAAAGTGTTTAGGTCAGCAAACAACGTACCTTTGAAAGATTTGGTTGCCTGTACTAGTGACTACCATACAATTTTTAGCCTAGCTTCACTGGGAGTGACTTTGGAAAGTTCGAGAATGATTTAAGGGATCGAGATTGGCCTGGAAGGCTGGAAAAGGGCAGGAACACTTAAAACAGTGTCCCAAAGATATTTGACTTGAAAAATGAGGATAGGATGTGTCGGAGGGGTTGACCGGACCATAGGGGCAAAACGGTCAACAAGGCCGAAAAACTACCGAGATGGGCTCAGAATGTCCCGAAAAAAGACTCGAGATTTGGAAACATTGTTTAGAATATTCCCAAAGGTTGCTGGTTTGATACCCAAAGTCGGTGTGGTCGAAAAAGGTGACCGGCCCACCAAGGGCAAAACGGTCATTTCGCACCGAGTTTGCCGGAACTGACTCAGAATGATCCGGAAAGATAGAGGAAGGTTGAGAATACTATAAGAAGCAATCTCAGGAGGCTACCGGTTTGATACCCAGAGTCGGCGTGGCTAGAAAAAGGCGACCAGCCCACCAGGGGCAAAACGGTCATTTTGCACCGGGTTTGCCGAAATTGACTCAGAATGATCCGAAAAGATAGAGGAAGGTCGAGAATATTATAAGAAGTATTCTCGGGAGGTTACCGATTTGATACCCAAAGCCGGTGTGGTCCTCGGGGCGTTCGGATGCCTAGGGGCAAAATGGTCATCTTGATCGAAACGTCTCGACTGGATTACTTTTAAGACAATCTTAAAAGGTTGGACTTACCGTTCTGAAGACTCGATGTGTTCACGAGAAACGTGCTAAAAAAGGCCTAAAGGGCAGTTTGGTCACTTTTCACCGGAGTGAGCTAGTAGGCACTGGTGTTGACCTGGGTTTTGAGTGTTTCTGCCACTCTAACGACAGTCATGTGATACAGGGGTTTGTTGGTAATTCCCTATATTGACCTATTTGTGAGTATTTCCGCTACTCTGACGATTGTAATATTTGTGAGTATTTTCGCTACTTTGACGGTTTGCGATCATTCCCGAGAGTGCCTGATCTCGGGAAGCTGCTAAAGGGACTTAACGCCTGAGAATCAACTTTCTTGAAAGGCATGCTTAAATGGACATTTCTGTATTGGCGGGCTAGCAGGCACCAAAAGTGGACCGTTCTACCATCTAGGGGACTTGGGGTCTCGTTCCGGTCGACAAGTTTAAAGAGACTTACCGTTTCGAAGAGATTTTTTTCAAAAAACGTGCCGGACCGTCTTGAGGAATCAACTGTCTCGAGAGAGGGATTGGAATTGGAATTGGAATTGGACTTGGAAAGGAGACTTATCGTCTTTGGAAAGATGTGCTTGATTTGGAATTGGAAAGGGGACTTACCGTCTTCGAAAAGACATGCCTTCTTTGGGATTGGAAAGGGGACTTACCGTCTTCGGAAAGACGTGCCTGATTGAATAGATTTACCGTCTCGAGAAATCAACTGTCTCGAGAGAAGGATTGGAATTGGAATTGGAATTGGAAAGAGGACTTACCGTCTTCGGAAAGACGCGCCTGATTGAATAGATTTATCGTTTCGAGGAATCAACTATCTCGAGAGAGGGATTGGAATTGGAATTGGAAAGGGGACTTACCGTCTTCGAAAAGACACGCCTGATTGAATAGATTTACCATCTCGAGGAATCAACTATCTCGAGAGAGGGATTGGAACTGGAATTGTAAAGGGGACTTACCCTTTTCGGAAAGACGCGCCTGATTGAATAGATTTACCGTCTCGAGGAATCAACTGTCTCGAGAGAGAGATTGGAATTAGAATTGGAAAGAAGACTTACCGTTTTCGGAAAGACGCGTTTGATTTGGAATTGGAAAGGGGACTTACCGTCTTCAGAAAGACGCGCCTGATTTGGAATTAGAAAGGACAATGCCTTTAAGGGCATTTTGGTCATTATGCCTCTATTTGGGCCTGGTAGGGCCCGCAAAGCGATGAATTGACGGGATTAGACTTAGAAAGTTAATTTGGATTGAAATATGCTCACAATGACTTGAACACAAATCTGGACGGAGTGGAGACCGCCGAGCGGTCAAAAATGGGGTGCTTACACTAGGACAATTAGTTTAGGCGGAAAGCAATATACACTTGTCATTATTGATGATTATTCAAGATATACATGGACATTTTTTCTTGTACATAAAGATGATGCATTACATACTTTTACAAAAATTTGTAGAAAAGTTCAAAATGAAAAAGGTTTTACAATTACAACTATTAGAAGTGATCATGGTGGTGAATTTGACAATTTACAATTTGAAAAATATTGTGATGAAAATAGTTTTGAACATAATTTTTCGGCACCAAGAACACCATAGAAAGAAAAAATAGAACTCTTGAAGAAATGGCTAGAACAATGTAATGTGAAAATAATCTACCAAAATATTTTTGGGCCGAAGCCGTTAATACCGCTTGTTATGTTATGAATCGTGCTATGATTAGGCCTATTCTTAAGAAAACCCCATATGAACTTTGGAAAGGTAGAAAACCTAATATTAGTTATTTCCATGCTTTTGGATGTAAATATTTTGTTTTGAATAATAACAAAGATAATTTGGGTAAATTTGATGCTAACTCCGATGAGGGCATATTTCTTGGGTATTCTATATCTAGTGAAGCTTATAGAGTTTTTAACAAAAGAACCTTAGTGGTGGAAAAATCTATTCATGTAGCATTTGATGAATCTAACAATGTTTCTTTTAAGAAAATTGCAAGTGATGATGATATAAATATTGAACGAAGTATGGAAGATCTTACCATTATTGAAAGAGAAGATAGATCTCTAAAGAAATCTTTCATAGAAAAGAATTAAAGACAAAGTTCAACTAAGCTTCCTTCAAGTGAAGAAGGATCCAAAGAAAATACACAAGACTTGCCAAAAGACTGGAGGTATGCACGCAATCATCCTAAAGAGTTAATTATTGGTAATCCCTCACAAGGTATAAAAACTCGTTCTTCTCTCCGTAATGTTTGTGGTAATTTAGCATTTTTATCTCAAATTGAACCTAAATGTTTTAAAGAGGCTGAAAATGATGAAGGTTGTATCTTAGCTATGCAAGAAGAGTTAAATCAATTTGAAAGAAATAAGGTTTGGACTTTAGTTTCAAGACCTAATGACTATCCCGTGATTGGTACAAAATGGGTTTTTAGAAACAAAATGGATGAATCTGGGGTTGTTATTAGAAATAAAGCTCGATTGGTAGCTCAAGGTTACAACCAAGAAGAAGGAATTGATTTTGATGAAACATTTGCACTCGTAGCTCAACTTGAAGCTATTAGAATGTTGCTTGCATTTGCATGTTTTAATAATTTCAAACTTTACCAAATGGATGTTAAAAGTGCATTTTTAAATGGCTATATTTCAGAAGAGGTTTATGTTGAACAACCTCCTGGTTTTCAAAATCATGTTTTTCTAAATCATGTTTTCAAACTTACAAAAGCTTTATATGGTTTAAAACAAGCTCCTAGAGCATGGTATGAAAGATTAAGTAAATTTTTTATTGATAATGGTTTTTCAAAAGGAAAAATTGATACTACTCTTTTTATAAAATCTAAAGATCATGACATATTAGTAGTGCAAATATATGTTGATGATATTATTTTTTGTGCTACTAATGAAGAGATGTGCAAAGAATTTTCTAAATGTATGCAGGGAAAATGAGTTTGATGGGAGAATTAAATTTCTTTCTTGGACTTCAAATTAAGCAATTTAAGGAAGGTATTTTTATCAATCAATCCAAATACATAAAGGATTTATTAAAAAGGTTTGAAACGGAGAACTTAAAGCCTATTGGGACTCCAATGAGTACTACTACAAATCTTGACAAAGATGAAAATGGTAAGTCAGTTGATGAAAAGGAATACCAATGTATGATTGGCTCATTACTTTACTTAACTGCTAGTAGACCCGATATTATATTTAGTGTGTGCATGTGTACTCGATTTCAATCATGCCCCAAAGAATCACATCTTATTGCTGTCAAAAGAATATTTCGTTATTTATTAGGAACACAAAATATAGGATTATGGTATCCTAAAGATATATCTTTTGACTTAATTGGATATTCTGATGCGGATTATGCTGGTAGTAAAATTAATAGAAAAAATACTAGTGGCACGTGTCAATTTCTTGGACACTCTTTAATCTCATGGTTTAGTAAGAAACAAAATTCAGTTGCTTTATCCACTGCTGAAGCTGAATATATTGCAGCTGGAAGTTATTGTGCTCAAATTTTATAGATTAAACAACAATTAGAAGATTTTGGATCACATTTTGATCATATTCCTATTAGATGTGATAATACTAGTGCTATTAACTTGTCTAAAAATCCAATCCAACATTCTAGAACTAAACATATTGAAATTCGACATCATTTTATAAGAGATTATGTTCAAAAAGGTGATATTGTTCTTGAATTTGTTAATAATGACCAACAATTAGTTGATATTTTCACAAAACCCCTAAATGAAGATAGATTTTGTTTTATAAGAAGAGAACTTGATATGTCTAATCCTATTATATAAATACTTGATGTCGATGAATTTTTTTGCGAGAATGTCAAATATTTCTATTCTCCTTTTTGTAGGGAGAGCATATCTAGTTTACTATGTTACTTTTTGTTGATGACAAAGGGGGAGAAATATAGTGTTTCTAAAAGAGATTGAGATATTGATTTATTATGAGAAGTCAAGTAGTGAGGGGGAGATATAATCATTTTTGGACAGATCTTGAGATAATTACCTCATATATGTTTTTAAATATTTAAATGGTTGTTATCATCAAAAAGAGGGAGATTGTTAGCCTCAAGTTTTCATTAATTGATTTTGATGATAACAAATATAAATGTTTTAATGATTAAAATTTGGTTAATCTCAAGATTTCATAATAAAGTAAGTTTGATGTATGAGTTAAGATTTTAAAGATTTTTTATTTTAAAAGTTTAAATACATTGTGCATTTCAATGATATATCACTTAATTTTTATTTATGTTTTAAACATTTCTTGAAGTTATTGTTAGTCTTGGACTTAAAAGGAATGCATAGCACGAAGAAGAAGACTAAGTTAAAGATAATGGTAAGAAAGTTCATTGGAGATAGTTTCAGTATTATGTACATAACTTTTAATCCAACTGTTGGATTGATCTGATTTTTATGACATTGGAAATAAGATTCAAATTCCTATAAACATTATTTTATGAGGATTTCATGAATAGAATGCCTTATGGGACAAAACTGAGCTGGAATGTGACACATTAGAGTAGAAGTTCAAAATATGACAATTAGGAGATAGCTCGAGTAATTTTATCATTACTTTTGATCTAACCACTGTATATCTATGATTCTTATTGATCTGAAATGATTACTTCCAGGGCTACAACTTTTATCTTATAGCCATGTTCAAATTCAAACGTCATAAGGAAGAAAATCGAGGTGGAAGTGAAGGCAATTTTGCAGAAATTCAAATATACCAACTGGGAGATATCTTGAGTATTTTGATGATAACTTCTGATCTGACTATTGGATCGATATGATTCTTACAGGTTTGAAAAGATTACTTCTATCACTACAACTTTTATCTTATAGACATTTTCAAATTCGAGTGTTATCAAGGAGAAAATCGAGGAGGAACAGAAGAAATCATATCTGAAATTCAAATCCTGACTGACAGCAACTTTGTTCAAATAGAGAAGAAATGTGTTCAAACCTCTCCAATGACTAGAAGTTGATTTTAAGCTATAAATAATCTACTATTCTTCCTCTATAAATAGAGATACACAAAAGATTACAAAGATTCAGCATAGAAAGTGATATTCATCAAGATCTTCAAGTTTTGAGCTTTACTTCTTCATCATTCCATCTCATCTTTGAGCTTCATTCTTTTATTCAACTTTTGAGAGTTTTGTATCTATTGTTGTAAGATTCAACTCCCCTATATCATTTGTAAAAGGGTTGCTAAACCCTTGTGATTTATTTCTTGAGTGATTGAGAGGAACACTTGGAGAAAAAGATCCTCTTGGTGCTTTGTTTTGGAGAGCAAAACAAAGAGTTATTTTTTGAGTGTTTTTGGAACAAAACACTTAGTGTAAAGGTTTGCTAGCAACCGAACAAATTAGTGGTGTAAAGCTATTTGAAGAATAATGGATTTGCCCAAGGAAATAGCCTTGGAGGTGGACGTAGGATTGGCATAAGAGGAGCCAGCCGAACCACTTTAAATCATTGTGTTTCATCTCTTCTCTTTTCTCTCTTTTTTATCTTGCTTAATATCTTTCTTACATATAATCTTGATATACTTGAGACACACACATACTTGAATCATTTGTACTAATCCCACACTAATCATATCTTAGCTTGTCTTATTCATTACTTAACTAGATTAATATTTTATATTTTTTCTATTGCATCTCACATCTTGAAAATTAAGTGTATTGGATTATTTTAAATTTCAATTTTTAATTATAAACCCAATTCACCCGTCCTCTTAGGTTACCACCTGGTTTAATAATCACCACCCAAATTAACTTTCATATTCTAATATTTTAGTATTAGTAGCATGACAATTCATTCAACTATCTCATGTGAAAATAAATAAAATAATAGCATGAAAAAAAAAAGACAAAACATGCTTAGTAACCCAAATTAACTTTCATATTCCAATATTTTAGTATTAGTAGCATGAGAATTCATTCAACTATCTCATGTGAAAATAAATAAAATAATAGCATAAAAAAAAAAGACAAAACATGTTTAGTAATTCATAAAGTAATTTCAATTTCAAGTACTTATATCAATAGAAAATAATCATATGAGCAATTTTAAGATTAGTACCGCTACCTAATTGTCCAAGTTGCTTAGGTATGCTTCTTGAGATCATCTCAGTTTACGTGCAAGTCTGTCAAATACACCTGTTTTTTAACATCAACTTAAGTATCTCATTGTTTAGTGTAAGATTCCCTAAGGACCTTGGGTTGACTTGTCAAACGTGTAAAGCAACTAAAATACCCTTTAAGGCTGTTTATCCTAACAGTTAGGATTCCTACAACGCTTCGGCTTCAAAAAGCCCTAACATATTTGGAAAATCCATAAAATTGTTAAAATATTATAATCATGAAATTTATGGTGTCTAAAAATTATTATAACAGTTTCGAGAAATTTCCTAATATTAAAATAATTTATTTGTTTTTATTAACTTTGAAATTGTCTTAAAAATGCTAATAATTGTAAAACAAATTATAATAATATGAAAATAGTTCTAAGTATTCTCTAAGTATTGTACATAGATACCACAACCCTCAAATGGTAATAATTTAAATTCTAGCATTTTTCAAGATAAAACAAGGCTTATTTTTCCTTAAAAATATAATTTAATTTGTAAATACTTGGAAAAATTCAACATTCATCATATAGAGTGTTAATATAAGTGCTGGAAGCTCTCAAAAAAAATTTACAAATTTTTATGTTTATTTAATATTTATTTCAGAACATTACGCTTTAAAATGTATGAAAAATAGCTACAGGTATTGGAAAAATATGAATTTTTTTTAAAATTTTTTAATTTTAATCTACTGTATTTAAAAAAAAATTCCAACCCAAAAATGGGTAGCACGTGCTTGACACCCACCAAAGCTGTGCTATTCATCCTCTACCTTACCTCATTTTTGGCCAAATCTGATCACTGGTCATATTTTGATCATAACTCCCTCATTTCTTAATGTTTTTCAGTGAAACTTGAGTCAAAATTGAGTATCTCGAAGCAATCTACAACTTTTGTGTTTTATGGTTTTTTTATAGAAGATCGTTCAGATGTCCAAAACTGCCTCCAAAGTTGACTGGTCTATCTAGATTTTCGGGATAGACCTGAAATTTAAAGTTTCTACATTTTATTCAATGTTTGGACTTTCCTAAGACACTTGCATGACTTCTAGGCACCTTATACCATCTTCCCCATGTCTCTTTTTGTATTAAACCCAAACAAAATATATCATTTTATGCATGCAACCGGTAAGTGTCATGTTTGCAAAAATCACTACCCAAATTACTTTGAGGACACCTGAGCCTCATTGGTGGAGTTCTGAAACTTATATTACTTTCCATAACAGTTCTTATATGGTTGAAAAATGATGGGTACATTGGGTTTCTATGTTTCATGACTTTGAAGCATTTCTATGCCTCTACGAAAATCATGGTCTTCGGCCATGGATGATTATCTACTCTACTCTTCAATATTCTAAATGAAATAAGAGAGTCATGGAGACTTACCTTTGATTTCTTGGCATTCCTTTTCACTAATCTCCCTCTCTTCCTAGCCTTGGCCGAGGCCCCCTTACTCTCCTCTCTTGCTTCCCTTTTTTCTTCTACTTCTTCCCTCTTCTTTATCTCTAACCTCACTTGTATCTCTACTAAAAGTGACTGATTTATTCTCCTTATGTTTGCATGCTTCTAGTGCTTCACAATGTTGCCTTGCATGCTTCTAATATTTTACAAAGTTGCCAAGTGTCATACATGCATTCTACTACTCTTCCACAACTCTACTACCTTATATTTATGTGTACTAGACCTACATATATTCATATACATATACATAAATTCATATAAGATAAGTTGACTTGTTTTTTCAAATAAATATCATTTACACATCTACTAATTTATTATAATTACTCATCAAGTCCTAATTACTTTCAAAATTTTAGAGCAATCAATTCAAATATATATATATATATATTGAAAATATTGGGGGTTTTACACATTCAAGTGTGGTTTTTTTATGATTGTGCATATTAAGGGGCAACCGATTAAGCAAAGCATGCACTTGTTAGACAGCGAAGACTGATACTTAAATCCAGATGCCTACATTGATCTTCTGGGCAAGAACAAGAAACTGGAGTTATGCTTGAGTAGATGATCTTAAACTCATGGTAGTGCTTTATTATTTGCAATGATGTTTAGTAGTCAAACTCCATTGCATTATACGCACTTATTTTCAAGATTATGTAGTAAATTTGTTTAACGCAGGCAGAAGGAGCGGATTTAGGAATTTGATTCCAACCATGTCTTACAAATAAATAAATAGTAGCAGGATCATGCATAGCAAAGTCAAAGTCAGTATGGTAAGGCCAGTCCAATTTTTCTCCATGAAGTGATCCTCAAACTTAAACGGGCCTTATATCATATAGTAATCAATTTAATTAATTATTCATATTGAATATGCTTTAGAAATAATACACTGATTTGTAATGCATCATACACAATAACAAATTCTTTTTCTTTTTTAACATATGCCAACTACTGATGAGCAACAGGTCGATTACCCCATTTGTGTAATATTAGACGAAAAAGTAAAGGAGGGCCGTGTTGTCCAATAACAAATTCAAACTGTCTCTTGAGTCTTGAGTCCCTACACTGCAGAATAGCACTTATCCATATACATAGAACCTTCTTGTTCTTAGTTCTAATTACATAAATATGATCCTCTCCTGCCCTTTTCTAAACAAGTCGAATAAAAACCTCAATGAATAATGATCAATTGTGAACACGGTTGTTAAACTATTTCCAAATATGTTGTTGAAAACATATTTGAAAAACCTTTAATTTTACTAAACAATTTTGAATCGTTTTCTAAATTCAATTCATAAAAAATAAAAAATGCAATACAATTTATTTTGCAAATGATCATCGTTTTTATTTCCAAAATTATTAAAAACCAATGCGAAAAACCAAAACAATCATAGTGAAGGAAACCTAACACCATGAAAGATTCTATTATAAGCCAACCAATCTCATGCTTTTGATGATCATTGTTTTTCTCTGGTTCAGAGGGTTTAGATTCTTTATCCTCTAAGCACAACCACGTCTAAAATAGTACTGCATGTAGCTAACATTTCTCCCAAGCCCCTATAAAACCCTACCTATTCACCTTTCATCGCTCAGTCTCTTCGCTTGAAACCCAACTTGCCCTCTTGACCTCTCTAGATCAAGCAAAGGTGCGTCAGACCTCTGTTCTTGTTTATATGTTACCCTGTTTCATTAACTCTTTGCCTATACATATATGTATATATGTGTGTTTGTGGGTGTTAGGAGTCATTTGCTTTGTGGTGATGTGAGTAAACTTTGTAAGATCTTGATCATTGTGAATAGAACTGATGATTATTTCTTTGTTTTCGCTTTATCAATGATTTCTGAGTGAAAATATGGTTTAGTTCACTTATTTACATGTTTATCTTTGATCGTACATACACGAAGCTTGTCCGTGGAAGGTTATGTGGTATTATCATTTGCGTTGCATTCATAGATATCATTGCTTACGGATCGTCATTGCTATTTGCCATTTAGTGATTTTTGAAATATGGGTTTATAATGTGTAAGTCGATAATCTCAGTTTTCCTGTATGTGTGGTTTACGTATTGAAGTTAGCAGTAGCTTATTGGGTAGCATTCATGGGTTTTGGGCATATTGGGAGTCTGAGGGACCACATTCATTTAATATTATGTGGGTACCTTTATTTCTTAGTTCCGATGTGAGTTGGTGCTGCCAACCCCAGCAAATTACATATATATGTATATATATGTATAGT
The DNA here is from genome assembly GCA_033060915.1 of Euryodendron excelsum. NCBI lineage: Eukaryota > Viridiplantae > Streptophyta > Magnoliopsida > Ericales > Pentaphylacaceae > Euryodendron > Euryodendron excelsum. Next base: position 14,985,430 of record CM065393.1, on the reverse strand, counting down.
TTGCTCTAATCATCAATTAAATCATATATTATAGATTTAGAATATGGGTCCAAAGGTAAGATTGAGTTGTTCAAGATGCTTATCCTTGCCTCTGTCCCTAACAACTTCTTAAAACAAGTGATTCAGTCCCTGGTCTCTACAGAGTCCCCAAGCAAAATAAGAAAATCAGAAAAGGACGACAAAACAAAACTTTATGCATACTCTACAGATCATGAAGGGGGAAATAATCGCCAGGTCTATACAGACTTAAAGGGAAAAAAAGAAACAGTATCCCAGATCTCTGGAATGGATATAGAGATCTTACAATATACTCTAGTGATTTGAGGAATCATTTGAAGGGTCTCAGAATTGGATTTTCTTATTTTAAAAATATTAGTTTATATAAAATACAAAAGTTGATGTGGGGTGTCCTTGACTGTAAGATGGTTTTTGTTGAAAAAGTTTCCATGATACAAGACTATTCAAATTTTTGTCACCAGTTTTGAGACCTACCATTATGTAAATCAGCCCCACCAAGTTGTCAAATTTTTATGGGTCAGGTGTTTTGTGAAGTATACATTACTGTCTATTTATATGGAGTATCCTAATGCACCTCTATTGACCAAAGGCACTTCTATGTCAAATTTTCAACACCTTGACATGGTATTTGTAATTTTGTTTATGTTTTCATGTTAGATTAGGTCCCCAGACATCATAACTTTCAGGGTCTAGTAAATTGATATTGCAGCGTAAGCTGCTTTTGATCATAAATAACTTGTTACTTTTAGGTTTAATATTCTACTGACTTTGCCCTGTTAATCTCATCATCATTCCACTTGCATCAGTAATCATAAATAAATTCAAAATTTATTACATGTTGATGTGCATTTAGTAGATTGAAATTCTGCTGCTTTTCTTGTAATCTCTTTCTTTTTACCGACTATAAAACTTTATTCGTGAAGAATATTTTGAGCTTCATCTTTGATTCATTTTGTAAACAAAAGGGAGAATTTTCACCTGTGTCAATCATCTTGTTAAATTGAAGTTGCTTAGGATGATGTGTATAGGTGAGATGGTTTAAAAAAGGTAGTAATTTTGAAACATTGTAACAGTCAACCTAGATTAAACGAGTGTCCTAGTGCCTGACCTGGGCCACATTGGTCAAAATTTGTGAGGGCAGGAAGAACTGAAGTAGTAGATGTCGCCAGGTGTACATTTTGGCAGCAAAGGTCTTGTATAGTCAGACACCATGCAAATACAAGATACTGGTGATAGAGGACAGGCAAATAATTGAGATTGTTGGGACAAAAGATTCATGCTCTGTGACACTCGGAAACTAGTAAATGTTTTGAATGACTGGATTTACATTAAGCAAATGATTGGACAAATGAGTTTTGGTAATTTACAATCAATATAGAATGCCCAGTAAAAAGAGAATAGAAGTTCTAATTTGTCTGGCTTCATATGATCCCTGTAAATGATTGACAAGTACTCCAACAGTACTGATTTCCAACTCGGCTGCACCCCCTGCCCTTTCCCTTTTCCTATTTGGTCTAAAACTAGAGACTGAAATAGCTTGCAAGACTATGGCTCTACGTTTGACCATTGTAGGTTCTCCATTTCTTAACATTCCAGCTTGAGATACTGCTCCAACTTAAGGATCATTGATATATGTTGAGGAAATGAACCAGGAGACCGTGATGTTCTTGTGATTGGAATTACTTTTTTTATGTTCTCTTTTTTTTGTCGAAAACTGTCTTAGAAGTAACCTTTGGTGGAAAAATTTAACTATTATTTAAGATATTTTTCCCGTGCTTTTTGAGATGGCAATTGATTCTTAGTCTGGCTACATTCGAGGAGGGGGGACAGCCCCCTTGGTGAGTGAATTGTATCACCTCCAACGGTTTTACATTCTGCCATTTCCTTGAATCATTTTAAGACCCTCTTTTCAGAGGCAACCCAATATGTCACTGGACATATTTGTAAGATAAGAATGTGATATACCCAAGCCGAATGATGATTTTCGATGAATCCGGTTTCAGTTGTGTATTATCTTTCAACTGAACCAAAAGAAGTGGGAAATAGCGTCTGGCTTGTATGGCATTTAAATTCATATTAAGCTTGATCCAGCTGGCTCGAGTTGGTTAATGCTTGGAACCTTGGTATGGGTTAGGGTTGGGTTGGAATGAATGCAGCAACTACACCACATCTACAGTTCTATATATTGACAATTTGAGGTCCAAAATGACCTGTTGAAGAAAATATTGCCCAAGAAAACAGTTTTGATTTGCTCAGTGTTACTTTTGTCGCATGTGGAATGTCTGTTCACGCTGACCTCCATAATAGAACCTGCTTTTTTTCATAATACACGGTGTTTGCTGAATTAATATACTGCATACCTTTGTCTATGTGTTTCTGTGGGGGATTCAGAGCTTTCGATGGCAGATCAGATTAGTATGTGCAGCCAGGATGGTACCAGTAGTCAATAACAAAGCAGGGAGAGCAATCAACTGTGCAACAATGGACTTCAAGGGCAAAGCATGAGGACACGGGTGGAAGCTATGAGCGCTTTACTGCAAAGAAGAAAGTGTCCAGTGGACAACAGTTTGTGGAGAGATCTACCGGGCGAGTTGGTTTCAAGGATGAGTACCAGAGGAGCTCGATCCTGAAGGTTGGCGACAAGAGTGGCTATACTGAATACCACACTGAGCAGAAAGTTCAGAAGGTCTGACTTTGGTAAAAACAGCTATGACAGTGGCAAGGCTAGCCTCCCAAAAAACAAGTATTAGGGCTAGTTCCTGTCATGTTCTGCCCTCTACTTTCACTGGGAAATTTGGATTTGCTGTCTGTTCTATCTTCACTAGGAAGTTTGGATTTGCCGACTTTATTTAGTAACTTATGTGTGGTTGGTGATGTACCCACTTAAAATACTCAGTTTGCTGGCTAAAATACTTGATGGTCTCTAGATGACCATATATGTTAATTTCAAATGCTAATCAAAACTTAGCTGTGGTGACTTAGCTTTTATGTGATTCGTAGAATCTGCTATTTCATGTGTTTGATAATCTTCTTTTTCTTCTTCTTCTTATTATTATTATTATCTTTTGTTTTTGAGAAAAACAAAGAATATGAAGGAGCATATATCTCTACTTAGGGATGGGGAAGGCCGGGCTTGAACCCGAAACCATGAGCAGGGATGGGAAAGGTCTGGGACTACCCCTTTGCTCCTTTGATTTCCTTATAATTACACGGTCCAATGTATAACCTTGGCAAAAGTTAATTGTGCTCGACATATAGTCCTTGTAGGTACAAACTTCATACTAAAACTTAAATTGGTATATATACGTTACTGGAATACTTAATGTTTTATTCAATCCTGCAACACAGGAAATTCCAATTATATATTTGAAATAAATCAACAGAAATATGTAGATCAAAAGAACTGCAGTTGTGCAATGCTGGGTTTATAAATTTACTTGAAATGTACAAGTCTTAAAAGATAAAGAAAACATCACAACCAAATTCTAACAAAAAAAACATTTGAATGATGAACTGCTGATGGGACTAAGCTCCTGGGTCAGGAATATGGAGGTACCTTTGATGTTGCACAACTAACATGAGCCACATATTCACAGTTCTCGCACAGAAATGGAAAGCTTCAGAGGATGTCGATGACCATTGTACACTACTCTCTCTGTGGTAACGAAGCACAAGTAAAGCCTAATATGATGTGACATTCCTCGCAGAGGTAATGGGCATTGTCGGTGAGTTTGCAACAAGTGCTGCATCTGTAGTCTACGAAAGAAGAGGGTATAAGGCACAGCTGGTGTTCATGGCATCTTACTTTTAGTCTTTGGGGTCAAAATACACAGTCAAGGTCAAATATTACTAGTATTGTTCTTTGAGAATTTTCCTACAGCAGTTGCAGAGAAAATCGTTGCGATGTTGTTTGCTCATAATTAGAGAATGTGTTGAATTCATCTAACATCTTCTGGAGGTATTCCGGTGAAGACGGCTTAGAGGGGCAGCTAGCGCCATCGCTACATCTTGCTCCTCTAGCCGCCTCCACAAGACACATTCTCTAGTTGACATTCAACAATGTCGAGTGAGGTTTCAGTAGATTCAGCCAGTGTTTGCAGTTTATTGAAATGGCAATCGACAACAACAGAGAGCCCGACTGATCATCCGAGACTCTCTCTCTCTCTAGAAATACAGATTTTCTCTTTAGTATCTAACTAGCCTCCTCCCCTGAGTGTCCTTCCCGGCATGGCCATCTCAGTTATCACTGGCCCTGCCCTTTGCCCCTCAACCTTCTATCCTTGCCTTCTGCTATTAGCTCCTTTCCCCTCCATACACCATCTCAATCTCCTCTTCCCCAACCCTTCTGTCTCTTAGCTCTCTTAGTTTCTGGCCATCTCAATCATCTCTGTCCCTGCCTCTGCCCCTCTACAATGGACCAGACCCGAGAAGTTATAGACCCGATCCGGATCTGAATATTTTACGGATCAGATATATGGACACAGACCCGACCCGTTAAACCCATGTCTAGAGCCGAATACCCGACCCGTTGTTAGACTTTTTTTTGGTCTTTTTTTGCTCTTTTCCCATGTGTTTTAGTGGGTTTTATTTTCTGAGGTGAGGGTGTTTAGTTTGAAAGAAAATCCAACGCCAAGAAAGTGAAGGGAAAGAGAGAATATTTGTACCCAATGTCCTAACAGGGTAATTCCAATAAGGAGGGAAGCACTTGTTACTTACCAGCGACTTCCATCGCCACTGTAGGGCTCTTTCAAAATGCAGTCGTTGAAGCACAAATTTTGAACTTCAAAGTCCTTCAGAAGCTCAAAAACTAAATCAATATCATAAATACCTGTGATGGTTTGTGGGTTCACAAAGCTAGCACATCATGCGAGAGACTCTTCTAATTCTCAATGAACCAACGGCAAGAACATGAGGAAGAACTTACACATACACACACATATATATATAGAGAGAGAGAGAGAAATTGAATTTGAAAAAAGTTATTTCATTTGGTTCACATATCTCAATGCGCATTCATTGCTCTATATAGGTCAAGAAATAAAAATTAAAAATTAAAAAAAACACTTTTTGGCAGATGTTGATGTACTGATCTACATAAAACAAAAATTCGAGTACAACTTGCAAGAATTGATATGACTTGATATGACTGTTCTACAACTTTTGTTTAAAAGGCCATTTTAAATATTAAATGAAATTAGTAGTTTTCATAAATTACTGACAAGCAATCATTATTTTATATATACACAGTAATCATAACTTATGATTATAAATTTAAGAGGCGTTTAGATGTAATTTATTTAATAATTTATAATTTATACTTATAATTTTTTTAAAATGTGTTTAAAAGAGTAATTAAAAAAAAACTTATATTTTATCATATTTTTAAAAAAAAATTATTTTTAAAAATAAATTAGAACTTATAACTTATGACTTATAAATCAATTCAAACAACTTTAAAATTCAAACTGATTAGAGTAGAATATATAAATAAATGTAATGGATGTAGTGTGGGCTTTTCTTTATCTGTGGACAAATCAATTAGAGATTGGCATTAAATACTCTGTTTGTGCACATTGCACTCACAGTAAGCAACTTATATAGGCGATGGTTGATTTGTCATTTTTTTCATCTTTCTTTTTCCTCTCTTTCTCGACCTTTGTTTTTTCTCTTACTTCATTTTTTCTTCCTCTTCTTCATTCATCCCCTACTGGTCGAATCCATCTTTTACAAGCACAGTCAATTTTTTCTCTTTCTTTTCCTCTTCTGCATCACCTCACTACCGTGAGCTACCAAGAGTCGAAGACCCACCGTCATACCACCCTAGACCTCTTTCTTCCTTACAGCCGGCCACCAAAGTGGCAACATCATCTAATGGTTAGAGGCAAACCGAAAACTTGGTGGGAATTGGTTTCTCTCCGTTACAGTAAGTTATTTACAACCATGGGACCAAATAATCAAATAACTGGATCTCTATCGGGTTCGATGGATTTGTCCAAATCCGATCCAAAAAAATGGGATCTACCGGGTCTGAATCTATAGGATTATTGGACCAGATCTAAATAATAGGATCGGATCGGATCCAGATCAGATCTGATCTGTTGACAGGCCAGTGCCTCCCATCCGTGCATTCTACCACCAGCTCCATTCCCCTCCATTCGCCATCCCCATCTCCTATTCCTCACCCTTCATTCATCACCCCTATAGTATTTCCCTTAGTTACATGTACTCCTGCTCTCATCTTGATTTCCTTATTCATGTTTTCTCTGTGGATTGATGGTAGGCTAGAGTACTAGGGTCATGACGAATCAAGATCCTGAGGAAGATTACCTACTACTCTCATTGGAACCTGACCCAAAAATAGCGTCTACTATTGCTTTTAACTGGTTGATTGGGAAAATTCTCTCTTCTAGGGATATTAATAAGAATGCTGTTAGATACATCATTAATCAAGCTTGGGGGTTGGAGACTAGTGTTGAAATCAGAAAGGAGAGTCTCAATACTCTCATTTTGTGTTTCATAGATAGCAAAAAAAAATAGAGAGTGCTTGACAGGGCTCCATGGACCATCATGGGCAACTAATGATAACATTGGAATCCAAATCTCATTTCTACACAAGTAAGTTCGCCACCTCTCCATAGTGGATTCAAATCCATGGTTTACCTCTATATGACAAAGAACACAGAGGCGATTGTTGCGACTATAGGGGATTTGGTGTTCTGGATCAATGGAGTGTTCGGGGGGCAAATCTATTAAGTGTATTCGTTTTCGTGCAGAAATCGACATTACTAAACCCATCAAGGCTGGCTATAAATTACAGATGACAGAAATGTCTGATTTGGACATTGAATTTTGGTATGGACGACTGGGTGATTATTGCTATTGTCGTGGTTGGACACTCTCAAAATCACTGTAGATTCGGCAATGGTAAGAAATCAGGCAAATTTGGCCCTCACCTCAGAGCGTCATCAATAAGAAATTTTGTTGAAATCCAAAACTCTCCTGGAGTTGTGAGGCAAGGCAATGGAGAATCAGAATGAGAATCAAGCTCTAGTGAAATAGCCAGTGCTGCAATAAGGGGTCTAGCTGAGGTGCGCTCTGGTATTAATGAACCTAGCAATCCTTTGAACAACCAGCGCACAACTAAAGAGCGGTGTATGGCGGAGGGTGGAGAAGATGGTATTTAAGGGGCGAGTGAACTCACATACTTGTCGTACTAGGTTGTGCAAATGGTCTACCGGTAAAATTAGCTGACGCAGGAGTGTGTGTACTCTCTAGGGCATGATGCTTCGACACATGGCACTCCCACACATGCTCGGCTACCCGGAGCAACTTCCTCGCACGTCGTCTTAATCGGCGATGACCCAACCTTGCACCAACAGAACTTGGTACCCATCAGCAACCCTAATGTGGCAGCGCTGATGTTTAGAGAATTAGATGTGTGAACAGATGCTATAAAAGAACAAAATGGGCCTTTCGTTGCGGCCCAGACTGAAGATAGAGCCCAATTATATGAAGAAGGCCTGCATGTCACACTTGAAAATTCATTGACCCCAAACCCAATCTCAGAGAGGGGTTAAAACTGTTGTACATAGTAAGCTAGCCCAACAATCACTCACTGAGGGCCTTAACTCTACTACCAAATGCACTGTCCAGCCACAAGTGAATCAAATTGAAAGGCAGATTCCATCGACGAACTTTCAAACTACAAAGAGCCTACCTCTTCTGCCTGAAGCTGAACAAAGCTCAACCCAAGGGATTACGAAGTTGTCGTTGAAGCGAAAGCAGTAGAGCAATTTGGAAACAACTGAACATAAATCTAAGAAGTGGAAGAGTGCGGGCCAGATCTATGGAAGGCCGAAGAATGATAAAAGTGAAGGATGTGACTCAAGGAATGTGGAAGCTAGCAGGGTTAGATAAAGGTCTTAAAAAACTGCTATGAAGCAAAAGCTCAAGAAGACTATTAGACGTAGACAACAATGTAACAATAGCATCCATGAGTTAGAAGAAATATATGTGGAATGGAACCTAGAGGTTATTGACATGGCTGAGGAGGCGGGCGCTCACTACTACTCCGTGATTAGAATCGCATGAAATTGTTACGGGTTGGCTCAGACCTCGACAATTCGTCATTTGAGAGCTGTCACTAAGAAAATAAACCGGTATTGGATTTTCCTCTCTAAGACTAAACTGCAAACAAAAAAAGATCTATAAATTAACTTCATAGACTTTCTTTTCCTAATTACAAGATTTGTTTTGTGCATGGGTTATCAGGTGGAATCTGTTTGGCTCGGAAGAATGGGGTCGATATCGAAATCATATATGCTGATTCCTATATCATCTCAGCTTTAGTCTTTTCATATCCCCTGGGTAGTACATAACTGTTCAATAGAGTTTATGTTCCTGCCCTTCGGAATATACAACAGTTGCTATGGGGACTCTCTTCGGTATATCTCAGAAACTTTCCAAGGGCCAACACTTTTCATAGATGATTTTAATAATATAACTTCTCGGGGGGGCGGGAGGGGGCCTGCAACAGGGAGGTAATTTATATGCTAAGTCATGTGACGGAGGTTTCAGAGTATGGTGGATGGTCCAAGTCTGATTGACCTTGGCTTCATGGGGAAACCTTTCACATGGTCAAACAACAGAGCTGGATCAACTAATATAAAAGAAAGACTGGACAGAGGTTTGGCCTCTTTTGAATGGAGAGACATGTTTCCTAAGGCCGTCATTAGGCATCTCCCAGCTATTGAGTCTAATCATGGGCCTCTAATGTTGGATACATATCGTGAAGAATGTGCTTGTAAAAGGCCATTTAAATTTGAAGTAATGTGGGCTAGAGACCCCTCAAGCCATGGGGTTGCTCAAGAAGCGTGAGCCACAAGCTTTTATGGGTCTAAGGCCTTCAGATTCTGTAAAAAGATCAAGTGCACCAAGAAGCTCTAAAGTCTTGGAATAAAGAATGTTAGCCCAGTTATGCAACCCAAAAGGTGGGGTGAATTGGAGTTTTTAAAATTAATAGCAAAAAAATGCAAGTAAGAACTAGTTAACCAATGGAATAGTAAATTTAAGGTGTATGTGCAATACAAGCAGTCAATAGAAAGCAAGGGAAAAAAAAAAAACAAAGCACAAGAAGAACACCAGATTTACTGAGATTCAACCACAACTTGTGACCTACGTCCTCACTCTTAAGATCCCCTTAAAAACCTTTCACTATGCCAAAGTTCATTTACACAGTAGGTGCTAGTTGCTCAAGTTCTCAGCTCACTTTGTACAAGAGTTATTCCCTAAACTCTCAAAGCTCCAAGTGAGATTGTCCAAGCTTTACTCAAATTTAAAAGTATTTTTTTCAAGAGCACTTAAACTCACAGGTTTACAAACCCACCCAAGAGAAATAAATAAAGGTTATATAATAGATAACTCTCTCGAATAGTGTATATACAGGTGTGAGCTTAGTAAATGCCCCAACAAAGAGAATATAATAGTTAGGTTTAGAGAATCAGCATCCAATCAGTTGTTTAGCAATTAAATCCTTGGGTTCTTTTATATAAATGTTGTGGGGATCTTGTATATATAGTTTTGCATTGATTCTAACCATTGGTGGTGGTTACGAGTGCATTAAATGAGAGATCAAACTAACAGAATGTTCATAAATAATAGGTAGGTTCAGAGAATATAAACAGATGTATTGCATTGTCTATTTTGGTTTTAGTGGCTTTAAGAATGTGGGTTAAAATGAAGTCAACCAAATCAATCTTAGTCTTAGTAATGTAGGCCCACAAGAAAAACCACTCATTCTCATAAACATACTCAAAATTTCCTCCTTTGGAAATCAAAATGTGGCAAATAAAGTGATGTATAAGCCTTAACTCTAGAGGGAGTTTATTGGCTAAGGGTTAAAGGTTTTCATCATCAAAAATCTCCCTTTCTAACAAAACAGACAATGCAATACATCTGTCACATATTTCCTTTCTTTGTCCCCACCACTGCCAATTCTCAAAATTTGGCAAATGACTCCTTCAGTCAATGTGAAGGACACAAATTTAACATAACTAATAATATTTACACTCCCCTTTTTTATTTTAGCATGTGCATAAAATTGTCCTACTAGTTCGAGGTACACGTCGTCCCTTAACAAAGTCGTGGGTTTCTAACCAAGACTCTCCATTTTGGGTTCAAAAAAAAATTTCTCTTCAGCAAAGAACCTATAATGTATCCATTTACCATTTAAGATAACTCTTGAAGAGAAGTCTTGATAATACATTTCTCGGATGGACTCCTTTTCGAAGTAGATGTCATCCTTTAAGAAATCTTCTTCCTCTTGGAAAATCTGCTTTCTTTTCCTCTTTTTGGATGCCATAGAAGATTCTCCTTTATCTTTTCTCTTTTTACTCCTTAGATTTAGAAGTCGACTCCACAAGGATTTGCTTATATTTCTTCGATAATACGGATTTGGGAGTTATTAGGGTTTGAGATTGCGATTAATAGTTGTTGGGGAAGGATCTATGTGGTTTGAATTTGGTTTATATGGAGTTTGGAAAGTGATTATAGGACGGATTTTCGATAATTTTAGTAATTGAAGCAACCATTTGTCGAGAGAGAGAGAGAGAGAGAGAGAGAGAGAGAGAGATAAATCTGATTTGGACAAAAAAAACATGGGCTATTTATAGGTGTTTAGCAATCATGCAAATGGGTCCACTCTTGTGTTCAAAGGATTGACTCTTTTTCTACTAAAAGAGCTTTCTAGGCTCTTTGTTAAAATGAGTCGACTCTTAAAATAAAACGGGTCAACTCTTTTCAACAGAGGTCACTAGAAGCCATTTTCAAAATAAAGGGGTCGACTCCTTAAAGGCAGGAGTCCACTCTTTTTCTCACGAAATGTTGACATGACTTATGAATGACACAAATTGAAACAAATAGGCATATTATTAATTTGAAATGATGCATATACATAATCAATGATAATCAATCAAGATAATGGATTACTCATCCACAATTCTCTCCTAATCATACAAAATTTATCTTCACTCAATGGTTTTGTGTAAATAGAAGAGAATCGATGGTTAGTGCTCACAAAATCAAATTTAATATCACATTTTTGCACATGATCACAAATAAAATTATGTCTAATTTCAATGTATTTTGTGTGAGAGTGTTGAATAGGGTTCTTGGTCAAATTGATGGCACTTGTGTTATCACATCTAATGAGAATATGCTAAAAAATAAGTCCAAAGTTCCCTAGTTGATGTTTGATCCAAAGGACTTGAGCACAACAGCTTCTAGCTGCAATGTACTCAGCCTTAACTGTAGAAAGTGTAATTGAATTTTGCTTTTTGCTAAACTAAGAAACAAGCATATTACCAAGAAATTGATAAGAGACACTAGTGCTCTTTCTGTCAACTTTACTTCCAGTATAATCAATATCAGAGTAGCCAATTAGACTAAATGAAGTGCCTTAGGGTACCATGACCTTAGGTTTGGTGTGTGCTTGAGATATCTAAAAATCCTCTTAACAGTAATAACTTGTGATTTTTTAGGATTAGATTGAAATATAGTATATAAACAAACACTAAACATAATATCAAGCATACTAGCAGTTAGATAGAGCAATGAGTCAATCATACTTCTATAAAGCTTGGTATTCACAGAAATATCTCTTTCATCATTGTCAAATTTAGTTGAAGTGTTCATAAGAGTGCACAATGGTTTTGCATCTTTCATACCAAACTTCTTAAGTAGATTTTTTATGTACTTAGCTTGGTTAATAAAGATTCCTTCCTTTGATTGTTTGATTGAAGTCCAAGGAAGTAGTTGAGTTCTCCCATCATGCTCATCTCAAACTCACCCTGCATACACTTGACAAATTCCTTGCAAAGTTTCTCATTAGTAGAGTCAAATATAATATCATCAACATAAATTTACATAATAAGCATGTCATGATCTTTAATTTTTATAAAAAGAGTTATATCAACTTTGCCTCTTATAAAACCATTTTCAATAAAAAATTTGTTCAACCTTTCATATCAAGTCCTTGGGGTCTATTTTAAACTATAAAGTGCTTTTGCAAGTTTGAAAACATGATTTGGAAACATAGAATTTTCAAAGCCAAAAGGTTATTCTACATAAATCTCTTCATAAACAAAACCATTCAAAAATACACTTTTCATATTCATTTGATAAAGTTTGAAATTTTTGAAACATGAAAATGCAAGCAATATTCTAATGGCCTCTAATCTACCTACAGGTGCATAGATCTCATCAAAATCAATTCATTCTTCTTAACTATAGCCTAGAGTTACAAGTCTAGCCTTGTTTCTTACTACAATTTCAAATTCATCGATTTTGTTTCTGAAAATGCATTTTGTTCCAATAACTGGATAATCTTCAGGTCTAGGCACAAGGTTCTAAATCTCATTCCTTTCAAATTGGTTTAATTATTCTTGCATGACCAAAATCCAATACTCATCATTTCAGTATCTTTAAAATATTTTGGTTCAATTTGAGAGAGAAAAGCAATATGATTACAGAAGAGATGATCTTGTCTTTACCTCTTGTGATGGATCACCTAATATTTGATCTATCTGATGGTTGTAAACAAATTTGCATTCTTTTGGTAGCACTTGAGCAACATCTTGTTGGTTTGAAGGATTGCCTTGTTCTTCTTTCTCCTTTTGTGAGGCTTCACTTGAATGTTGATTGATGGTAAGATTGTCCATGCTATGCTCACTCACAATATTTCTGCATAAATAATTTAGTTTATCAAAGGTAACATGCACAGATTCTTCAACAACCAAAGTTTTTTTATTGAAAACTCTATAGGCCTTGCTATGAGTAGAGTAGCCAAGAAAAATACATTCATCATATTTTGCATCAAACTTTTCAAAACTCATATGGGGTTTTATTTAAAAACTTTCTAAACAAAACATTGTTTAAAACATAGCAAGCTATGTTAACAACTTTTGCCCAAAAATATTATGGCAAATTTTTTTTACAAAGCATTGTTCTTATCATTTCTTCTAAAGTTCTATTTTTCCTCTCAACAACTCCATTTTGTTGAGGTATCCTTAAGGCTGAAAAATTGTGTTCAAAACTATTTTCATCACAATACTTTTTAAAAGGATTGCAATCAAACTCACTACCATGGTCAGTCTTAATTGTTGTGATTGTAAAACCTTTTTTACTTTGAACCTTTTTGCAATCAGTCTTAATTGTTGTGATTGTAAAACCTTTTTTACTTTGAACCTTTTTGCAAAACTTTGTGAAGAAGACAATTGTTTCGTCCTTATGAGCAAGAAAAAATGTTCAAGTGAATCTTAAGTAATCATTAACAATGACTAGAGCATATTGCTTACCACCTAGACTAAGAGTTCAAGCTGGTCTAAATAAATCTATATGCAATAGTTGAAGTGACCTAGATGTAGAAATCATATATTTTTTTTTATTTAAAAGAAACTCTAGTTTGCTTTCCCATTTGACAAGCATCACAAACGTTGTCATTTTCAAATTTAAGTGTGGGAAGTCCATTGACCAAATTGTTTTTGAAAATCTTTGAAAAAATACTCATGCTTGTATGACCAAGCCTTCTATGCCACAAACAACTATTCTCACTATTCACAATAGGAAGGCATTTTATTTTACAAGAGATAATCATTTAGGTAAAAAATGTAAATATTATCTTGTTTGTGACCAGTCAATATGGCATTGTTATTATTGATGTTCACTACTATGCATTTTGAATATTTGAAAACAATCTTAAAACCTTTGTCACACAATTGGCTAATACTTAAAAGATTATGCTTAAGACTTATAATAAGTAAAACATTCTCAATAGAAGTTGAAGAATCTTTACTAATACTATCTATACCAATGATCTTACCTTTGCTATTATTTTCAAAAGTGACTAAGCCTCCATCCTTTAGTGTAAGAGATGTGAATTGAGCCTCATCACCAGTCATATGTCTTGAACATCTATTGTCCAAGTACTAATAGTCTTTCTTAGACTTTACTTGAAGACATACCTTTGTTTCTTCTTCTTATGCCATGAGACAGAGGTTTGCCACCTCTTGAGGTTCAACTTCTTTATATGAGTTGGATCCCTCATCTTCACTCCAAGTGACAGCTAGAGCTCTTTTACCTTTACCTTTCTTTCCTTTCTTCTTTAGCATAGGACACTTAGCTTTCATGTGTCCTACCTTCTTGCATTCAAAGCAAATGATGGTCGAATCCTTGTTGTTAGATTCACCTTATGCTTTAGGCTTCTTTCCTCCTTTGCACCTTCTTTTTATAAATCTTTTGAATTTTTTTATAATGATAGCAAGATCTTTCTCATCTTTATCTTTACTTTTAGATTTATTTTTTGATGTAGTAGATTTGAATGCAACATATTCCTTCCTCTTGTCCTCCTATTTTTCAGTATTTTGCTTTTGGGTCAGCTCATAGGTCATGAGAGAACCAGGAAGCTCTTCAAGTGGCAAGGTGTTAAGGTCTTTGACTTCTTGTATAACTGTTACCTTGGCTTCTCATGTTTTTGACAAAGATCTAAGAATCTTTTTCACCTATTCACTATTAGGATCCACTCTACCAAGAGATTTTAAGCCCTTAACAATGTCAGTAAATCTAGTAAATATTTCAGTAATATAATCATCAAATTTCATTTTAAATAATTCATATTTATGCATAAGAATGTTAATCTTGGACTCATTGACCTAATTGGTCCCTTCATAAGTCACCTCAAGTCTATCACAAATCTCCTTGGCAGATTCACAAATAGAGATTCTATTAAATTCATTGGGCTCTAAGGCACAATATAGGATGTTCATAGCTTTAGTATTTGATTGCAAAAGTTTCAAGTCATTCTCGTCTCACTCACTTTCAAGTTTGGACATAACTACCCTCTCAACAGTTTTGTTGGGAATCTTAGGACCATTAACAATGATTCTTCATAACTCATAGTCAACAGATTGGATATATATCCTCATTCTATTCTTTCAATAATTGTGGTTTGTCCCATTGAACATGCGATGTCTATTGATGGATTGAGCCTCACCTAGAGAGTTTCCAACTATGGTTGCCATAGATAAACTCTAAGGATGTTAAGCTTTTGAACTAGAGTACTAGCTCTGATACCAATTTTTGACCCAGTTATGCAACCCAAAAGAGTGGGTGAACTTTTTATTTCAAAATTAATAGCAAACAAATACAATTGAGAACTAATTAACCAATGGAATAGTAAATTCAAGGTGTATGTGTAATGCAAGTAGTCAATAGAAAGCAAGGAACAAAAAAACAAAGCACAAGAAGAGCACCAGATTTACTGAGATTTAGCAATAACGTGTGACCTACGTCCTCATTTGTAAGATCCCCTTGAAAGCCTTTCACTATGCAAAAACTCCTTTACACAGCAAGTGCTAGTTGCTTAAGTGCCCAACTCACTTTGTACAAGAGTTATTCTCTAACTCTCAAAGCCCTAAATAATTTTGTCTAAGCTACACTCAAACTTACAAGTGTTTTTTTCAAGAACACTCAAACTCACAGGTTTACAAACCCACAAGTTATAAAATGGGTAACTCTCTCAAAGAGTATATATAAGTGTGAGCTTAGTGAATGCCCCAATAAAGAGAATATAACAGTTAGGTTCAGAGAACCAGTTTCCAATCAGTTGTTCAGCACTTAAATCCTTAGATTCTTATGTATAAATGTTGTGAGTGTAAGCACCTCATTTTTGACCGCTCGGTAGTCTACACTCCGTCCAGACTTGTTTTCAAGTCATTGTGGGCGTATTCCAATTGAAACCGATTTTCTAAGTCCAAATCCCGTTTGTCTATCGCCTCGCGGGCCCCCCAGGCCCAAATAGAGGCAAATTGACCAAAATGCCCTTAGGGGCATTGTCCTTTCCTTTTCTTTCCACTCCCTCTCTTGAGACAGTTTATTCCTCGAGATGGTTCTAATTTAGGCACGTCTTTCTGAAGACGGTAAGTCCCCTTTCCAATCCCTCTCTCGAGACAGTTCCAAATCAAGTACGTCTTTTTGAATACGGTAAGTCCCCTTTCCAATCCCTCTCTCGAGATAATTTATTCCTCGAGACGGTTCCAAATTAGGCACGTCTTTCCGAAGACGGTAAGTCTTCTTTCCAATCCCTCTCTCGAGACAGTTTATTCCTCGAGACAGTTCTAATCAGGCACGTTTTTCCGAAGACGGTAAGTCCCCTGTCCAATCCCTCTCTCGAGACAGTTTATTCCTCGAGACGGTTCCAAATCAAGCACGTCTTTTTGGAGACGATAAGTCCCCTTTCTAACCCCTCTCTCGAGACAGTTTATTCCTCGAGACGGTTCCAAAACAGGCATGTCTTTTCGAAGACAATAAGACCCCTTTCCAATCCCTCTCTCGAGATAGTTTATTCCTCGAGACGGTTCGAGTAGCAAAAATACTCGCAAACATCACAACCGTTAGAGTAGCGGAAATACTCACAAATAGGTCGATATAAGGAATTGCCAACAAACCCTTGTGTCACGATGACTGCCGTCAGAGTGGCGGAAACACTTAAAACCCAGGTCAACACCAGTGTCTGTTAGCCCACTTTGGTGAAAAATGACCAAACTGCCCCTTGGACCTTTTCCGAGACTTTCCGGTCAAGATGACCATTTTGCCCCTAGGCATCCAAACGCTCCGGGAACCACACCGGCTCTGGGTATCAAACCGGTAACATTCTGAGACTGCTTTTTATAGTACTCTCAACCCTTCTTTATCTTTCCGGATCATTCCAAGTCAGTTCCGGCAAACCCGGTACAAAATGACCATTTTGCCCCTGGTGGGCCGGTCTCCTTTTTCGACCAAACCGGCTCTGGGTATCAAACCGATAATCCTCTGAGATTACTTCTTATAGCATTCTTAACCTTCCTCTATCCTTTCAGATCATTCCGAGTCAGTTCTGGCAAACCCTGTGCGAAATGACCGTTTTGCCCCTAGTGGGCCGGTTACCTTTTCTGACCACACCGGCTCTGCGAATCAAACCGGCAACCTTTAGGAACATTCTAAATAATGTTTCCAAATCCCAAGTCTTCTTCTGGGACAGTCCGAGTCCGTCCCGGCAGCTTCCCGATCCGATTGACCGTTTTGCCCCTAAAGGCCTGGTCAACCCTTCCGACACATCCTACCCTCACTTTTCAAGTCAAATACCTCCGGGACACTATTCTAAGTGTTCCTGCTCTTTTCCGGCCTTCCGAGTCATCCTCGGTCTTCCAAACTCCTTTCTGAACTTTCCGGAGTCACTCCTAGTGAAGCTAGGCTAAAGATTGCATTGTAGTCACTAGTACAGGGGCCCAAATCTAGTCAAAGATATGTTGCTTGCTGACCTTAAATATTTCCTAAATGGCTTGGCGCCACTACTAGTGGCGCCAAACCAAAAATTAGCCTGGCGCCACTGCAACAGGCGCCAGTATTGTTCAACCTCTATAAATACAGAGCCTCCTCCAACTTGAAAAGGATCCGCAAACTCAATTTAAAAATCATATAATTTGATATAAAGAGCTCGAACACTCCCTAAACCCTAGCCTCCTTAGGTTTTCCAAATCCTAGCCACCATACACTAAACCCTAGCCTCCTATACACTCATACACACCCCCATACACTCATACACTAACCTTCAACCCTCCTTCGAAGACTTGAAGAGTTGCAATCTGAAGTTTGAAGATTGAAGGCGGCTCTTGAAGATTGAAGACGAAGATCAAGACAAAGACTGAAGAAAGCAAGGCGCGCAAAATAAACAAGATACAAGGTAGGTTCTCCATTTAAATTTTCGCACTTCCCCCTCTCTCTTCTTTCTCCTAACCCACTTAGGTTTTGTCTGTTTTAATCCCCCATCTCTTTCCCCCCCTTTCTTTGCATGCTTGAAACAAGGGGACTCTCGGTCCATGTGTAGGATTAGACTATTGGAGAGTTACCGTGTCAGCGGCTTTCTTCTAGTCTAACCAGAGACATGCGGGTTTGGCCCCCTTGATTATGTGATGAAGCCTTAATCTTGTATGTTCACGACCCCAAAATTGCATTGTGCATATCATGATCTTGCATTTTCCAAAAGTCGTTTTCAAAGTTTTTTTTAAAATCGTTTTCAAACTTGTGTTTCAAAATTGCATCAAAATCTCATTTTTCAAAACATGTTTTCAAAATCACAATCCTAGGGTGATTCTAGCCTTTCCATGGCTAGGATTGCTTTAGGAAAGTGTTACATTCAAAGTGATCAACATGGTCCATATTTTCAACCCTTGTTGTTTTCAAAACCACTTTCTTAAAGTGGTTCTAGCCCTCTTATGGCTAGAATCGCTTTAGGAAAGTGAGACGTTTTCATACTTTCCAAAAAACTCTCTTTTTAAATCTCTTCCTAAAAATCTCCTTTTTAACATACTTTCCTAAAATTCTTCTTTCCAAAATTGTTTTCTAAAAACTCTTTTCAAAACTTTCCTTTTTCAACTCCTTTCCAAAATGCTCACTTCAAAGTCCACTTTCCAAAAGCATTCCCTAGGTCTCTTTCCTAGAAAAACTCTTTCCAAAAATCTTTCCAAAATCTTCCTTCTAGAAACTCTTCCCTAGGATTTTCCTTCTAAAATCTTCGTTTCCAAAAAACACATTTTCCAAAAACTTCTCTCTAGGATTCTCTTCTAAAAGCCTTTGTTTCCAAAAACGCACTTTCCAAAAACTCTTTCCTTAGAGCCCAAGTCAAGCCCTAGAACTCACAATTAGGAAACCCTAATTTTCTTTCCAAAAACATGGTTTTCAAACTTACCTTAAAACCTAGGTTTTCAAAATCTCTCGTTTTCTACATCCAAACTATACACATTTCCAAAACCTCTTTTCTACGTCAAAACTATAGCCTTTCAAATCTAGGGTTTCTAAAACTTTCCCTTTCCAAATCCTTATCAAATCAAATCTTCCCTTTAGGAAACCAAATCTAATCTCCCCGTTTAGGAAACTAGATCCCATCCTCCGTTTTTGGAAACAAAATCAAACCTTCTCTTTTAAAAAAACAAAATTCAATCCCTTCTTAATCCAAACCTTTCCTAATTCAACTCCTTCCTAATTTCCTAAACCATAAGTTTCCTAAACCATAAGTTTCCTAAACCTAAACTTTAAATCTTTCCTTAAATTTCAAAATTCAAATATTTCCTAATTCAACTCCTTCCTAACCTTCTACCAATCTTAAGTTTCCTAAAACTTTCAAATCTTTCCTTAAACATTAAGCTTTCAAATCTTTCCTAATTCAACTCTTTCCCAATTCTACCCCTTTCCAAATCTTAACTCTCCAAACCTAAGTTTTCAGATCTTTCTAAAACTCAAACCTTTCCTAATCTCAAGATTTTTCAAGACTTTAAAACTTTCTAAATCTTAAACTTTCTAAATTTTGAATCTTTCCAAATTTCAAAACTTTCTAAACTCAAAACCTTTTTATTTTCAAAACTTCCTTGTTTTCTAAACTTTCCAATTTTCAAAACTTCCTTATTTTAAAACTTTCCTAATTCCAAAACTTTCCTATTTCGAAAACTTTCCTAAAACGGAATTTT
Organism: Euryodendron excelsum; assembly: GCA_033060915.1. Lineage (NCBI taxonomy): Eukaryota > Viridiplantae > Streptophyta > Magnoliopsida > Ericales > Pentaphylacaceae > Euryodendron > Euryodendron excelsum. The sequence goes on along the minus strand of CM065393.1, from coordinate 14,965,859 downwards.
CCAAATCGAAACTTTCTTAAGACGGCACTTTCTTAATTTGAAAACTTTCCTAATTCAAAACTTTCTTAATTCGGAACTTTTCAAAAATGAAACTTTCCTAATTTGAAACTTTCCTAAATCGGACCTTTCCTAATTCGAACATTTCCTAAATCCAATCTTTCTCCAATCTTCCAAGTCCAACATTTGAGTCCAATCTTTCTTAATCTCAAGTCCTTTCTTTCCTAAGTCTAGGTTTCTTAAACCTTCTCTTTCCAAAACAAGTCTAAATCTATCCTTTCAAATTAAAGTCCAATCTTTTCCAAAATTTCAAATTCCAATTTCCTCTTCTAATTTTAAATCAAATTCAATTTTTAATTCAATCTCTTTCTTCCAATCCAACCTTCTACTTTCAATCGGACTCTAGTCCGAACTACGACTGACCTGATTCCTCCAAAAGGATACGTAGGCAACCTTCATGGGTGTGGTCACAACTTCTTTCAAATTTCAAATTCCGCCACATTTTCCAAATCTCAAATTCTACAATCTTTTCAAATCTCTAATCTATTTTCAAACTTCCAATTTTAAATTTCTATTTCCAAATTTTCAAACTTTCCAATTTCAATTCCATCTCTTCAAATCTATTTTCAAATCAAATCAATTTCAAATCAATCTTTTTTCAAATCTATTTTTTAATTATCTTTCCTTGCACTTGCATATTATGCATCATGTTAGTTTCTTTTCAAACATTGTTTTCCAAGGTGGATAGGATTGAACTATAGTTAGTTGAAGACTCTTATCGGTGAATCTAGAGTAGATTGACATGTAGGTGCCGAAAGGGCGGGGTAGGGTGATGGCTTAGTGCGTCTTCCCTACACGTAACCAACCTCCGAATCTAGAATCGCTGTTTTCGAAAGACCAAAAGGAGTTATTTTTCTAAAAAGGGCTAAATGTTTTCCAAAGGTTGCCAAACAACCTGTTTTCTTAAAAACCCTCTCTTGACGAGATATTTTCAAAAACCTTTTCCAAAAACCCTAAGTGTAGTCTCCGGATTATTCTTAGTTTTTAGGTGACCTAACTCACCTTAATCAAGTTAGGTGGCGACTTCGAATCTTTTCCAAAAGCCCCTTTATTCAAACTTATTTTCAATTCAAACCTAGTCGCACTCATTCTTCTAGGAGGGTGAGTTCTAACGAGAGAGTGCAGCATTTTTTTCGCTTGTGTGAGTATTCCTCGAGTGCGAAAAATCTGGGCACGACAGTGAGGATCTTATATATATAGCCTTGCATTGATTCTAGCCATTTGTATTGGTAGTTAGGAGTCCATTAAATGCTAGATCGAGCTGAAAACATGTTAAAAAATATAGCTGTTACAATTAAGGAGTCGACTCTTTTGTTGAATGGGTCGACCCTCTTGTTCTAGAGCCAGCTTCCTCAATCCTCTGTCCAAATGTGTCAACACCTGAGATATATGAGTCGACTCTTTTTGCGTTTCAGTAGACTTTGCCAAGGCTCTGTCCAAATGTGTCAACCCTTGAGAAACATAGAGTCAACTCTTTTGCAAGTACTCATCGAACTTCTTCTATGTCATCAAGTTCTTCAAGGATCTTCCAAATGAGGCTTTCAAAGCCTGAAATAACTTCTCCAAAGCTTATTGATCTTCAAGAATACCTTCAATCTCTTTGAGATGAAATTAATCTAATTTAATCATATGTAAGGTTCCTCAATCAACATAGCTTCATCAAGACTTCGTCAAATCTTCAAGTAAAGCATCAAAATCTTATTTAGATCTTAAATAGATCTTCATCGTCATTGAGCATCTTCAAGACTTCTTTCTGATCGCCGATCTCTAGATCTTCTCATGACATATTATAGTAGCATCAGTACTTGCTGTCGACCTCCTTCTGAAGATGTTAGCTCTTCCAAAAAGGTGTCGGTACTTTTTGCCGATCTCAGTGTTAGTACTTGATGTCGATCTCCTTTTCTAATCTTAAGTGTTAGCATTTTTGAGCTAGGTTTCAGTACTTGATGCCGATCTCCTTTTTCTTAATCTTAAGTGTCAGTATCTCTAGGCTAGCCTTTAGTACTCGATGTCATTCCCATTTTTAAGTCCAGATCTTCTATTCTTCCAAGACATCTTCAGAGTCTTCAAAGTGAGGCGTCAACACTTGATGCCGATCTCCATATACTTGACGTCGATTTCCTTTTTCTTGATACCGATCTCCTTTTCAAGTTCAGATCTTCAAGAAGGTTTCTAAATATTGTGATCTTCTTTTCAATTTTGCTTGATAAACTTATCAACATACAAGTTCTTTAATATTTCCAATCTATATCAAGCGTCAAGTCATAATCTCATTGAGATTAAAAATATAGAATAATTTGCACATTAAGTAGAATCATTAGATCCTTAATACAATATTTTGCTACCATCAAAATCAAGGCATAGAATCAACAAATAACACTTTAGGCAGCTTACAGAGCAGATTGATAGGTTTCAATAAACCTACCCTTCAGATGATATTATATATCAGGCCATAAATTTAAAGCTGAAGCTTTAAGAAACCCATTTAAGGAAAGAAATCCTTTAAAAATAGAAATCTAGAAACCTTTGGCTCTGCGAGGGGGATGCTAATACAAAGATCTTCCATACTTTAACAATTATAAGAAGACAGAGGCATTCGATTGATGCTCTTAAAGTGGAGGATGGGTCCTGGATTTACAAGAGGAAGGAGATTGCGGACTGTTTTGAGAAGTTTTATAAAGATCTTTTTGCTTCAACAAATCCTATTATCTTTGATTGAATTTCTGAAATACTCCCTCTTGTGATTTCTAATGATGACAAGTGTAAGTGGGATTTTTGGGAAGACCTTATCCGCTCCGCAAACCAACTTGAAAAGCTCCAAGCAATCTACAAGAATAAGAATAGTGAGAATGCGTTGACCCTCTTTGAACCCATGACACTCCGATGATTAAGTTAAGCAAGTTTAATCTTAATGAATTGAACAAAAGTACTATACACTAGCTCAAGTGAACATACATTGCTTCTTAGTGGCATAGTATATTTATAGGTTCGGAGAACACATTCCTTCTAGGAATGGTATAATTCTCCTTCTAGGAGTCAATCACTTTTGGGTCAATTTAAGATGGATTTGGACATATCTTTACATGTCCTAGTCCAGGTCGACTTCGGATTCTTGCCTATTGGACCCATCTGTTGAATGCTCTTGGCTTATTTTACCTTGTCGGGCCTATCCTCTTTAGATCGGACCTGGCATGCTTTATCCTCTGGGATTTTTGAGTTATTTAGCCCACAACAAGGAATTTTTTAGGTAGAATCCCCTTTTCAGATGAAGTTTGAACTATTCTATTCAACATGGCACCTTTAAAGGCCCCTGGCCTAAATGACATTTCTATTATTTTTTACAAGACATATTGGCATGTTATGGGAAGTGATCTTTGCAAGATGTTATCTCATTTTTTCAGAATGGTTTCCTCCTAAGACGACTTAATCACACTTTCATCACTTTGATCCTAAAAGTTCAGAATGCTTGCAAACTCGAGCAATACATACCAATTAGCCTATGTAATGGAGCTTACAAAGTGATCTCCAAGATTCTTGCTAATACATTGAGGCCTTTATTGGTTAAGATTATAGTTCCTAATCAAACTACATTTGTGCTAGATAGAAGTATTGGAGAGAATACTATCCTAACTTAAGAAGTGATGCATACTCTAAAGAATAAAAAAGGGCCGGTGCTCTAAAAATAATCAAAGTGGACACAGTCAAAGCCTATGATCATGTGGAGTGGCCTTTCCTTCTCAAGATTCTAAACTGTCTTGGGTTCCCAACAACCTTTATCCAATGGATTCATCAATGTATATTAACTTCTTCATTTTTATTGCTAATTAATGGAGGTCTTATTGACTTATTCCATCCCCAAAGAGGACTCAAACAAAGTGATCCTTTATCACCCTTCCTATTTATTTTATGTAGTAAGTGTTATCCAAGATTCTAGCACTTGTTGATAATGAAGGCTGGTTCCACAACATTAAAATTGCTTGGCAATATAACTCTATTTCACACCTTATCTATACAAATGATCTCCTTATTTTTAGCCAAGCTACATCTAAGGAAACTAGTGTGACCCAAAGATGCCTCTCCTTATATGAGGGATGGTCAAAACAAATGGTGAATAAATGACAATCTGCAATCTTCTTTAGCAAGAATGCTCCAAGAAGTGTTATCCATGATGTTAAATAGGTGTTAGGGCTTCCAAGGGGTAAAGGGGATACTATGCATACCTTGGCCTTCCTATGGTCATAGGGAAATTAAAGAAATAGGCTTTCAATCACATTACTGAAAAACTTGATCTCAAGCTATCGGGGTGGAAACGCAAGTCTCTTTCTTATACTGGTAGATCCACTCTTATTAAAGTTGTTGCTATGTCCCTACCAATTTATTCCATGTCCTCTTTTAAAATCCCATCATCTATTTGTGAATTCACAGATAGTAAGGTTAGTAAATCTTGGTGGGGTATGTCATAAGGCAAAAGGGGATGTCATGTAAAGGCTTGGAGCTATTAATGTAAGCCTAAAGCTATGGGTGGTCTGGGTTTTAAACAATTTAACAAAATCAATCGTGCTATGATTACCAAATTGGGTTAACAACTTCTCAAAAATGGGGATCGTTTCTGGACGTCACTACTGCTCAAAAAATATTGTCATAAGGTCCCTTTCTTGGAAGTTTCAAGAAAGTCTCTTACTCTGTTATTTGAAAAGGGATCCTAGATTGCAGGGACCTAATTCTTAAGAGTGCTTGTAGGAGTGTTGGTAATGGATCATTAATTGATATATGGAAGTATCCATGGGTCCCAAATTTGCCTAGTTTTAGACCAACTCCTCTACAACCTGCTACCAAAGGGGATGCTAAGGCAACTGATCTAATCAATTCAAAAATAATTTCTTAGACTGTTGATGCACTCCATTATTTGTTTGATTAGCAATCAATGCAAGAAATCAAAAAAATTTCAATTCTAGCAATACCTAGATGTGACTCATGGATCTGGCTATATGAGGAAACAGACCTATTCTCATCAAATTCAGCTTACAAGTGTGATATTAATAATCATTTAATGACTCCTTCAATTCTGAGATCTTAACAACGGAAGTGCCTATGAAATCTCAAGATTCATGAACGATTAAAGATAATGTTGTGGAGAGTTGTCTCGAATGCTCTTAACACAAAATTTGTTGTGAAGAGACTGCATACTTTGGATGATATTGTTTGTCCCCTCTGTGATACTGGGGTCAAAACTAATGAACATCTTTTCTTTAAATGCATAATAGCTAGGATGATTTGGTTCAGATGTTGGAATATGCGCATTGATATGATTGTTGCAGATTATGTTGCCTCATGGATGGTTTTGATCGTTGATCCTTTAAAACTGGGCCTATCTAATACTACTAGTCGTAGTTCATTTGCTACATTTGTTGCCATACTAATAGGCAAGATTTGGAGATGGAGGAATGTCTGAGTGTTTGAAGACAAATCAGTTGGTGTTGACTTGATCTGCAAAGAAGTGCAAGATTTGTGGTTAGAGCATTGTGCTACAAACAAGATATCATTGCATCAATCTATCAATGCTATCACAATTATAAAAATCCTTCTTAAGTGGACTACTTCTTCATTGGGATCTCTTAAATTGAACTTTAATGCAAGTTTAAACAAAGGTAAGATGTCTATAGCAGCCATTGCTAGGGATGGTCGTGGGTTGGTGGTGTTTGCTAAAGCATTTTCTAGTCATTCTTTCTTGGCTTTGTCTTCAGAAGCTGAGGCTACCAGAATGGCATGTATCTGGGTTAAGAGGGAAGGATGGGATCATATGACCTTTGAATGAGAATCTCAAGTGGTTATTCACTCTTGTCTGGATATTATTAAATCTCCTCAATGGTCTATTGTCCCACTGGTGGCTCATATAAAGTCCCTTTTAGTGTATAAAAGTCATTGGGTGATGACTTATGTGTCGAGAAAGGCTAATGGTGCAGCTCATGAGCTAGTTTTCTAGGCATCCAGGAATTTGTTTTTTGGATCTTTTTCTGCTACAGAGCTCCCTCACCAAGTATCAATAGCCATTGTGAATGAAGGCTAAGAAGCTAGTAGCGGAGGATTGGAGGCCCTGGTGGTGTTTTTTTTTTTTGGGGCTCTGTTTCCTTGCTCGGTTTCTTGTCCTTAGAACCCGAATTGGAGTTGGGCTACAGAAATTTGGCAAACTACTTGATAGACTTGGTTGATGAGGTTTCCAGCAGCCTTTGCAGTATGGGGATCAGAGGGGACTGTGCAATTATACTATTGCTGACAGAGGTGGAGCAAGGATTTTGTTTTGGGGGATGTCGAAACTTTGAAATATAAATTTTCGCCTATTGCTATATTTAGTATATTTTATGTTTTTTCACATATATTTCTAAATTAAAACATGATATATATATATATATGTTAGGATGTAAGACTAAATTTCACTACATGAAGAATGAGATTTATTAAACCTGAGCAAAATATTGAAAAAAAAAAGACAATTTAATTGTTTCGTATTACATTTCAACTCAATTATTTATTAAAGGGGAACTCGGCATTATTTCATATCGCAAAAAATATTTATGATGATTCAATGCTAAATTTCAACACAATTTTTTTAATGTATTCATATGTATTTGTACTTTAGAACCATTTTTAACAACTATAATATATATATATATAGTGTGTGTGTTCGCACGCGCGCGCTTTTATTGAATGGGCGAGACCCATTTGTTGGATTGGTGCACAAAAAAGAGACTGCTATTTTGTTAGGTTGGAATGTACAAAAAAACTAGGTATAACCTTTAATTCACTATATAAAATTTTAATATTTATTAAATTAGGACTTTAAGAAGGGTTATAAATTATGGGACGTTAGGACCTTAATAAGGACTTAAATTTTTTTTTGTTTTTGGGGGGGGGGGGGGGGGGGGTGGCCAATAGTGTAAATTTTGCTAAAACATTATACATGTACACTACATGTAGGAGGGAGCTTTGCTTCCATCCTTATCTCTCTCTCTTTTCACAGATTTACCTTCTTTACTAAGGCTATGTTTGGTACAAGAGATTGGAATGGAATAAAGTGACCATTCCCATTCCATCGTTTGGTTCTCAACATGAAATGCAATGAAATGATCATTCTCATTCCCATTTCCATTTCCATGTTTGGTACACATGTTAAACTGTTGGAATGGAATGAACATTTTAAGTCAAGCTAACATAATACTCTCTTCTTTTTTTTTTAAATAAAAACTATCATAATACCTGTCAACCCAAATATAAAGACTTTTTCAAACAAGCAAAATTTTCGTATCTTTTTAAATAATATATAAATGCACCAAATAGGAGTAAAATAATATTTTAAAAAAATTCTCGTAACACCATTCACATTCACCAAATATGCATTTTAGTATATAACAAACACATGCATAAAATAATTTAGGGGTAAATTATACTTAGCACCCTTGTACTTTACACTGAATCCCACTTCAGGACCTCTATTTTTAATTATAACAATTAAGTCATTTCACTTTTCAAATGTTGCAATGTTAACCTTTTGTTAAAGTCGTTTACTTCACAAACGAAAGAGAGCATATGATTGTCACAAGCCTATTTTTTAAGGGCAAAAAAGACAATTGGGAGCTCCTTTCCAAAGGATACTAACACACATTATTAATCATAACAAAACACATCAGTTATTAACATGAACACCTAATAAGTAAAGATAATAATAATCATAAATTAACTAATCAAAATTAAACCCAACCCTTAATCCAACCATGCACTACCCATCCCATAACTCAATTGCCAATCAATGCTCAAGCAATGCTTGCTAAACTTGGGGATGAGATCAGACTTGCCTCTGTCGCAGAAATTCAATCCCTAATCTATTGTTGATGGTTCTATTGTGCATATATATATATATATATATATACACCTGTATCTATATGCACACTCAAATTATGAAAGGATAAAAAGGGAGGAGAGAATTTGTTCTAGCAAACAATAATAATGGCTTGTACCAGTGAACAATTATAATTGATAGAGCTTGTTTTGGTGTCTCTTGTTTTTTTTCACTATAAGGTTAGTTGTTTGAATTGTAGTTGTTTGTTTCGCTCACTTGCTTGATGATGTAAAAGTGTTAGGTGATTGGGTGGAGAGAGAGAGAGAGAGAGAGAGAGAGAGAGAGAGAGAGAGAGAGAGAGAGAGAGAGAGAGAGAGAGAGAGAGGTGGATTTGGGTGGCCATGGCAGTGGAGTTACAGAGAGGTAGGGGAGTTACAGAGAGATAGGGGGTGGGATTGGTTGGGGTGTGTTCTAAGGGTAGAGAGAGGAGTTGTGTTGACATAGTGGTGGGCCAATGAGGTGACTGATGTTTATAGAGAATCACCACCACCAGAAATGGTGGTGGTTCATTAAGGAACTTGCCGGAATTGAGAGAGAGAGTTGGGTAATGGGTCAATTACCCTTTTACCCTTAAAAATAGCATGTGAGTGTTACATGCACACTTTTTGTCGCATTCACTAAACAAAAGCCAACAAAAGATTGACATTGTAACATTTTGCAAGTATAAGGGTTTAATTGTTATAATTAAAAGGAGAGATCTTGAAATGAAATTCAGTGTAAAGTGTAAAGATGGTAAGTGTAATTTACCCATAATTTAGTTAGTGTCTTTAAAATCTCATGACATCCTTAACCTTAACAAATAAGTACCAACAGTAGATGTAATTCCCATGAGTCAACAAAAGTAATTTTAACTATTGTTTTATGTACCACACTTAGGCCTTGTAATTTCATCAACTCCTTATTAAGTTGAAACTTCAAGTCATTAACCACTGCATCCTCAATTGCACGACTAAATCGGTTAGTGGCTATTTTCATAGTTGAGCTTATAATAGTTGTTGACTTTTCCATCACTTCATAGATCATGCTCTCAACACTTTCGCTTCTCTGCTTCCTTTTCTTCCTTGAACTTACTTCACCAATATTTTTAATAGTAGTTGATTGTGTAAATGATGTGGAAATGTCATTACCATCCAAATCATCTCACATTCCATAAAACTCATTATTATTTTTAGTTTGAGCATATTCCCTATCCAACTCTTCAAGAACATTTGCAAGTATCTCTGCATCCTAACTCGTTGCTCAGTCTTTTCTAAATAGTATGCAAAGTTTTCTATAAAATGAAAATTACTCGTTCTTGAATTGTCTAACTCCCTTGTGAGTCTACAAAACAATATAAAATAAAAAAATTACTTGATCATTCATTTATTAAAAGTACAAGTACTATATAATACAATTACTTTCAAGTATGCATCCCACACCGACTTCTTAGCAACTACACATTTTTTGGTATCCCCAAAGCCAATCCACTAGTGTTGTGTCCGCTACTTATGTGTCCTTTTTCTGATTAGTTATCTAATTTCTTGTAAACATGATATCATATTCTAATTAGGTATTATTATCAAAGAAAAATTTAAGGCCCCTTAAACAATGCATGCTCCCATACATATTAACATAGTCTCGTCAATAACTAGGCTGTGAGTCACCATAGTCTACCTGCTGATATTGCAGTACCATAGACTAAGACAAAGTGTCATCTTAAAATAAAAAATTGAATCAATACGTAACAAGTAACTACAGAGAGGTGGAAAATCATACAATGACAACTTCCAAATTTCCTTTTCATTCAAACATCAACGTAATAAACCCAAAATAAAAAAAAACTCAAACTTCCAAAGTTTTACAATAACCAGTTCATCACTCACAACACTTAAAATTGGTTCATACAATTCAAAATACTTTATTTAAACAACACAACTTCATCTTTTTAGTCTATTTTCTCGCCACTCGTTAAATACCAAATGATTACATCCCCATCTGTTCAATGTACTTCATGAGAACCTAACTAGAATTTCTTCAAATGTATACAATCCTAAAAGTCTTTTCCATGAAGATGGATCAAACTGCCTATAAAAAATATAATAATTAAGTGAACTCTAGGTTAGTAAAGTGTCTTAGTTAGATCTTTGGTTAGGTAATCCACATCAAATAGCAATAAGGTGTGAAAAAATGAACCATCCTCTCATCTCCCTCCACACACACCCACACACCACCCTACACACACTAAGACTTATGTTTAGGACTTGTGTTAGTGTACTATGATTTGATTGATTGTAAATATAGAGTTTCTATAGTAATAACCACAAGTCAGAGACAGTACAGTAATAAAATCTTTCATGTGCACGTGTTCAATTGTTTTTTATATATAAACCAATATACAGGAATAGAATAACCATTTGATTAATAAAATAATATAAAACTAAAAACATCAAGACAAATAGTAGGTGAAAGCCAAAGTTGAGATTTTCAACAGTTTTATGGTGAAATGTGTATGAAAATATTCCAAAACACCCCCCCCCCCCCCAAAAAATATATATATATAATTAATAAGTTAAAAATCTTTATAATATGCGCAATTAAACCACCGAGCACCACCCCCTTCCCCCACTCTATAAGAAAATCAGTTTCTTAATACATTTACTTTAAAGATGGCCCTAAAAAAAGTGAGAGTTTGGCAAGGAACCACTATACCCAACAATGTTTGTAGCTTGGCAAGTAAATTCAATTATAAATATTACACAGAAGTGTTATTTGAACAACAAAATCTATAAAACACAGAGTCATCAGCCCAAAAAAAATAAAAACATTTCCATAGGCAATACAATAAATCACGTGAGAAATAATCCAGTTATTATACCTATTGAAACATCCTCTTCCCCTGTGCAAAAATTGTGTAAATTAGACGGATTGCTTGTCCTCAAATCGATCTCTTTTGTTTGTATATTCTATTTACAAATCAATCCAAACATAAGATCATATAGAAGCCCATCTCAATCTAACAGACCATCCAAACCCAAATCTAGAATCATCCCCAAATTGCATCACCATTCACTATTATATAAAAAGTTCATCAAAGAATTTAAAAAGAATCACAACTTCACAAACTAAATCAACCACATTCTAAAGGGCCAAATTGGAAAGAGAGAGACACCAAAGGGGATATACATATACATATACATAGACATATATATATATATATATTCATCAAAGATGTACCAGCACAGGTTACAATTTCGATCTCTTTTTTAGCTTTTGAAGAAAAATGGGAGAATAGAGTATTGGGGCTTCCAAAGAGAGATCTCATAGAGAGAGATTCAAACAAAGAGAGAGGGGGAGAGAGAGATCGAAGCTGACGAGCGGGCTCAGAGGTGGGGGGGGGGGGGGGGGGGGGGGATCAAAGCTTACGAGCCGACTGTGAGAGAAAGGCCAAGTAGGGCTTCGAAAGTTGAGTGATTTGTTTTAAGTTGTCATTCCACGGGATGGAATTGGTATTCTCAATCTTCAATGATCATTCTAGCAAAATATGAGAATGATTATTTTAATTTTAAATATTACTACTAAACAAAGAAATAGAAATGAAAATGAGAATGACCATTATATTCCATCTCATTTCTTTATACTAAACATAGCCTATCTCATTTCTTTATACCAAACATAGTCTAAGAAAAAATACATAAACAAATGTTCATCCAAAAGATTAGGAGAGTTCCAAAAGATTATTACGCTATAAACAAAACAGCTTAGGACTCAACAAAACAGAAAGTATCAACATGAAGTAACTTGTTATGTTAATCGATGATCGCAAGAAAGAGCTTGACATTTCTTTCTTCATTTGGATTTGCAAGTGGGATTTTTTAAAACACCTGATCCGTTTCGTGAACCAACTTGGCGAGCTCCAAGCAATCTACAAGAACATGAACAGTGAGAATGCATCAATCCTCTTTGAGCCAATAGTACTCCGATTTTTAAGTTAAGCAAGCTTAATCTCAATGAATAGAACAGAAGTACTATGCACTAGCTCTAGTGAACGTACATTGCCTCTTAGTGACATGGTGTATTTATAGGCTTTAGAGGCCTCATCCCTTTTAAAAATGATATTCATTCTTCTTCTAAGAATCAATCACTTTTTGGTTGTTTTAGGATAGATTTGGACTTTATCTTTAAATGTCCTAGCCCAGGTCGACTTGTGACTTCTTGCTCATTGGACTTGCCTCATTAGACTCAATTCACCTTGTCGAACCTATCCTCTTTAGATCGGGTCTGATACATTTATTCTTTAGGCTTTCTGCGTTATTTGGCCCACAATATTCATAACGAGATTCCATCCAAAGTTATGTAGCAATTATAAGAATTCAAAGTTGTAAACTTATTTGAAGTGTGAAGATCAAGATCAACCCTATCATTCTATATGAAATTTGAATTAAACTTTTCAATTCATGTAACTCTTTTGTCAATTAGCAAATAAAATTGTAATTAAATTCATGCAAAATTCACTAGTTTTGTTGGTAATTTTCCAAGTAAAAAATTTAGATTTTCATGATCTTAGGATGTTCAATTTTATAAATAAAATTATGCTTTTCAATGTGGGTTGATTTCAAAAAATGTCCATGTATCTGATCATATGGGATCAATCGGAACATGCATTCAAAGATTTCTTCCAAGAAAGAAAGCAAACGAGAAAGAGCACAACATCATAATTATTAACAAGTAGATTTCACCCTACTTCATAAAAGAAAGTTGGATCGACTCAATAAAATCATGAAGGGATCATGGTCCTATCATGCAAGAGTTACTTCAAACAAACATATTCAAGCATTTGCAGAGATGTTCTGATGGTTACAGGAGACATGACACTCACGTAAAAATAAGATTATTGCACTTAGCGCCCATGTAATTTATCCCGAATTCTACTTTGGTCCCATATGAGCATTTTTCGATTGGTGGACAAACTATGGTTGACAAAAGATGCACGTTATATTATTTAACCATAAACGTAAGGGAGTTGATTGTTACAATTGAAAAATAAGGAACCAAAGTAAGATGCTATGTAAAGTACAAGGTGTGCATAGTGTAATTAATTCTAATTTGAATTACTGATGTATTTGTCCTTTCATTTTTTGTTTGGTTATTTTATTCTAAGAGATCTTAACATTATCTTTTTGGGCTCAAAATGTGAATCATGTTGAAGGCTTTGAGTCATCAAGGTAAAGCTATAGAGTTTTTGAAGCTAAACAAGCATATTGCTGCATCTTTGTCCAACTAATTCAATTCATGATGCAAGGTACATGTCAAGGCATTGCGGAACATTGCCCTTCAAGCTGCATCTTTAATATTTTTTGATAACCCTCCTATTTAATAACCTAATAAAATTTTGTTCTATTGGCACCCCCTACAAATTGGAACCCTTCTTAAACCCCTAATGCAATAGAAAAAAAAAAATTATTTTTCAAAAAAATTGTTTGAAAGAATTTTGTACATGGCACCCCCCATTGTTCAGTATTTTGTATTAAAGTGAAAAGCCATAATTCAACTAAATTGTTTTATCAAAAATTTTGTACAAATTTTATGTTTGTGTAAATGGTTTGTATAGAGATTATGGATCCTACCCTCTTTTCTTTTGTACATCCTAACCCAAAAAATCCACAATTAGTGCGTTTTTATAGTAATTGTGCTTGTGCTTTTAGTTTTACTATAATTACAAAATGATTTTTTTTTTAGCCATGACTATTGTCAAAACTAAACTTTGTAATAAAATGAAATGATTTTTTTAAAGAATTGTATGATTTTCTGCATTCAAAAACAAACTATTCTGAAGTATAACATCATCTCAATCATAGATAATTTACAAATTTTGAAAGAATATCGAGTTCACTTTAACAGATAATTGATTTGAAATGTACTAGAAAATAATTATTTTTTTTTCTTTGTATTTTGTTGACACAAAATTGAAATTGCTAGTTTTATTATTATTTTTTATGTAGAAATTTAGTATTGCATATGCTTGAGTTTAAATTTAAAAAATAAAAACTATATCAAATAGTTAAACTTGTGTTTCAATTTTGGCACCCCTTCAAATACATTCCGGGGGAGGTGTGAAATGATTTATTAACAACAAGGTTGACTATTCACTGAACCATGAACATGGTTGCAAAACCTAATTTTAAATTTTAAGGCTGTTTGGACGTAATTTATTTAGTAGTTTATAACTTATACTTATAATTTTTTGAAATGTGTTTGGTGAGTAGGTTAAAAAAGTAACTTATGTCTAATTATATTTTTTTAAAAAATATTTTTTTTAAAATAACTTATAGTTTATAACTCATGGCTTATAACCTAATTAGCTAAACACCCTTTAGTCTTGTATAATATGCAGAATGCTAGTGGCAGTCGATGTAACACTCACGATCGAACAGTCGCCACATTGTGTTAGCACGTGGCACTAGAGTTAAATGTTTTAACAGGCAACTGGTTTGGAAACCACCATGCTCCCCGGTCACACGTCTCAAGACTTTCAACATTAAACGCCACTCTCTCCTCTCTCCCTCTCTCCTTGACCTTTGATTTCTTTTTTATTTTTTCTATTCAGTTGCAATCTCTCGCTATATTTTTTTTCTCCAAAACTTATAAACTAACAACAAATGAATAAGAAATTCTCAGTGCTTCCATACAAGAATCAACGTACTTATAGAAGTGAACACAAAAGAATATTTCTCCAAGATTCGGTTGAAGAATGCGAGATTATATCCAGAGATGAGAAAGTATGACGAGCAGAAGTGAAAGGGATTGGAGAGATTGAATTATGATGTGGCTCATGTCGGCATGACGACAAGAGCTCGAACTCTGGCCATGGTGGTTGAGGCGATCTCGGGAACGAGGAAGAGGATAAAGGTTGGTGTTGGAGAATTGAAGTTCTCTTCATTGCTAGTTCATGTTCAGCTCCGCAGTCGCTGCCAAATATGGTGAGCTTGCTGAAGAATTCGACTTCGTCGAAGAAATGTATTTCGCTAGTTTATTTTATTTTCATACTACTATTAATTCCCTTCTGTTGGGTTAGCCACCTCATGTGAGAAATGTAGTTGATGGTTTTGGTAGATGGCCTAAGTTAGCACCTACTTTGACCATGGCATGTTCTCATAAGGGGTTGGTGGCCATGCCTCTCTATTAATAGAGTCCTCTCCAATACCATTAATGTAGGGCAAGAGGGAAGCTCTAATGGGGAGTTCCAGGGGCAGCTCCAAAAGAGCAAGTCCGGAGAGCACTGCCTTCAGTGTAGAGGTGTGAGTCAGGGAACGAGTTGGGATAGCAAAAAAGAGAGTTGTTTCTCTGTGAGTCTTTGTGATACAGAGATTGGGATCCTCTGTTGAAGGAACTGTGAGGATGAGAGAACGAGAATAGTGAGGGTTTGTGGGAGAAAGAGTTTGTTTCATGTAACTCTTCTTGTAATCCTCTATCCTATTATTTGTTCATAATGAAATCTCTCTCTAGTCTGTGTGGACGTAATCCTAAATTGGTTGGGTGAACTACGTTAAATCTTGTCTATTTAGTGTGTGTATTATTGTGTAAGTGCTTTCAAACTTTCGCGTGTAGGTGAATGTGGCAATTCCAACAATGAGATTGCAGATCTCCGCTAAAAATCCCAACACCTTCTTCTCATTTGCTCAATTTGAAATTCAAATGGAGTTTTCACCGGAAATGAAAGAGACCAATTAACCTTTATAAAGCAGTGATGGCCCTTTCCTAAGCAACAATGATAGTTGTGATGACTGTGTTTTGAGTAATGAGGGTTGTTGAGATGATGAATTTTTTTTCTTTTTGAAGAAAAAAAAGTAGCCATGACGAAGTTATGGGTGTTGAGTCTCCGCTTGTGACGGGCATCATCTATGTACAGTGAAAAATAGAACACGGAGTTTGATTGGATAAACGTAAATTTAATAGCAGACTGAATCACGAGATCTGTAGTCAACAGCATGGCCATCGGAGGAGGAACCAGAAGTAGCCGTTTGTGGGAGTCCTGTAATAGGGCAATGGCATTGACTTTTGTAATCTATTGAGGTGGTGTTAGGGTGGAGATTGGAATCTTTTTGGGTTCAAGGAAGAATAAAGGCTGTGTCGTTGGCTGATTTTTGTCCGTATAATCCCAAGGTTGAGAGGGAGAAAGGGTCCGAGGAGGGGTATAGCGAGATAAATAGGGGGAGATTTTTCATTCTCTGTCGAGAGAGAG
This sequence comes from Euryodendron excelsum, assembly GCA_033060915.1. NCBI lineage: Eukaryota > Viridiplantae > Streptophyta > Magnoliopsida > Ericales > Pentaphylacaceae > Euryodendron > Euryodendron excelsum. The sequence goes on along the minus strand of CM065393.1, from coordinate 14,949,690 downwards.
AGAGAGAAAATTTAAGAGAAGGTACGGAAAATGATTGGGCAAGTTCACGAACCAGGTGCAGTGTTTGCTGATATAGTTGTGAAGGATGATGATGGTGATGTTGGGGCTCCGGACATGGGAGAGAGAGAATTGACTGTGGCCTAAACAGTGAGAGGAGATAAACTTGGGTGTTGTGCCATTTTTTATTTTTTTAATACGTAATCAACTTCTTTTTTCTCAAGACTTCATTTGGCTATAATTAGCAACCGGCAGTTCTAAGTTGACGTTTTATACACGTGTAAGCAATGTAACAGCGATGGTTCCAACGCGATTGTTAATGTGACTGCCCTAGCATTGCTCATCTAATATATATCGTCTTAAGCTTTCAGTTATTTAAATTCAGTTGCTTATAGTTTTTGACTCTAGACTATTTCAACACTGAAAGGTTTCGGTGCCAAACTTTCAACCTTATTCCATTGGATTGTCGCCCACAGAGGGGCGGGCGGGGGCATGCCCCCAAACTTTCTAAGATTTCTTTTTTAGATATTTAGGATAAAATATTTGTTTGGCCTATCAAAAATTTAAAAAATTAGACCTTTTCTACTCAACAAAAATCATGGGTCTGGCATTAGTTCCCGACCTTGATCTATTTGTCTATTTAGTCTGGATACAACCATAAAGCTGAGGGAAATTTTTTTTTTTTCCTTTTTTCTTTTTATTGTTTTGTTAAAAGTTAGGTTTTCTACCTCATACTTAATTGTTTACTGGAGAAGCTTGTTCTAATTTCTATATTTACTTCTAGTTTACTCTCTGCCAAACTATTTCTTCATAATCTTGTCAATAACGTACATCCACAGGAACAGAATGTTTATCTTTCTATAGGACTTGTTAGTTGTCAAAACTGAGGGGATTTGATGAAGTTTCAATAAGTTTGGGCCCAACCAATTTCAGTAGCTAACAATAGAAACTAGAACCCTTCAGTTTCCTACTTCCAATTCTGAAGAAATTTTGTCACCTTGCAGTTCCCACAATTGAAATTTTGTAACCTTATGAGCAGAATGTGTGTTGTTACTATTTTATTCTTGAAATTATAAAACTTTTGTCGTTAAATTTAGAGGTTTACCAATTTCACCAATAGACTTTTTTCAAGTTTTGCAACCTAAGTCTCTGAGAGATTTTAAATATCTTGCAACTTATCTTAACCACGCAAGTACTTATTCAACAGTTTGAGAGATGATGAATGGGATAATATTTTACCAATGTGAAATTCTTTTGTTATGAAATACAAATATATTTTCTACGTTTACCGACGGAATGAAAATCGTTGCAATCTCGTCACTAATGGTATAGCGACCCCACCGTTATCTACCCCAATTTCCCTTCGCTAAATTGTCGCTGAGGCTACTTCCATATTATACGGTTGCAAAAAGTGACTTTTCCAGTAGTCTGCTGTCTTGGTCAGGCAGTAGTTAACGTACAAATGCCCATTGGTGAGCTAGCAATCACACTTGCAGACCCTGATTTGAGAAGAATGAAGTATTTTCTCACAAATACTTTTGATTGTGTACATCAGTGTTTTGAAACTTAAATCCAACCGGTCAGTTGAACTAAAAAAATAAAGAGCCGGACTAAATAACGGTCTGATTTGTCCTCTAAATTTATTTTGATCAAAATTTGGTTAGACTCAATAAAAATCATGATTGAATCATGACCCAATCTATAAAACCGGTTATTGAATTGTCCGGTTTAATTTTTAAGGTGAAATTTTAGGTTTTAATTTTAAAATTTTAGATTTTAAGTATTAAAACTAGTGTAAAAAAAATACTTTTTATTATTATTAATAAATAAATTAATGATATAATTATGACATTATAGGTCGATAACAGTTGACTTAACGGTTGAATCAGTGACCTACGATCCGATCTCTTTTTTTATTCGCTTAACGCTCTAATTTTTAAAACATTGGTGTACATTAAAAAAGAAAATGTCGAGAAGTTTACTACATATTTAATTATAGTTAAGTTTTGTGATATGAACAGTCATCAAATGCGACTTTAATTGATAAATCACTTTTATGTATTAAAAAATAACCTTTTAGTGGTTTTAAGACTGAATGGGTGTTATTTTTATTTTTGAACACTATTAACAATTGGTATTATTAATTGTAATTTTGCACTGACCTATTATTAGCCTCCAAGACGAAATCGTAGCTTTTTCCTGTCATTACATTTTATGGGGTCTGCCGTCCCCACGACTCATAATGATATAAAAGCAAAATGAGGAAAAGAAAATTGTACCAAACTGCTATGTCATACATATATATATATACACACACTTGACATGTATTGATTTCTAGTCCTCAAAAGTCAAAATGTTGTTGGGTGCAGGTTTATCTAAACCCATATCCGATTAATCAAGTTTTTATTTGAGAGAAATATGGCAGAAGAGCTCACATTTCAAGTGAGGAAGGCGGCGAAAGATCTTCCTTCACTATTTAGAGAGGTGGCAGAAAAGCTGAGTCATCCAATAATCATAGTAATGAAGGGGCATTCCTGCAATGGCAGGAGACTAGTTGCCTTTTTGCTGGCAGCAACACTCAGACGTCCACTTGTCAAGGACGACGACATTGGTGAGAGTAGAACAAAACAGTACCCTATCTCATTAGAACCCATGGACGCTATTCATGAACGGGTCGACCAGGGATCTTTGCTAGCGGTTCGCCGGATTGTAGGATACCAGATCGAATTTGGGATCTCTGTTGTTATCGATTCCGAACTCTGTAGCCAGTTCTAGTTTAATAAGCTGAAAAGCCTGGCCAAATGTGCTGAAACCCCACTCAGCGTTATTGAATGTCAACCACGCGATGTGTCTGAACTGTGGCAGGGTTTAGAGAGCGTAGAAGACGTAGATTTTGCCACTCGCTGGTGGGACAAGCCGTCTTCGTCAGTAGGTCTCCAGAGACTGTTAGATGAATTCAATAGCCACTCAGACTATGATGTAGCTGACATCCCCAAGTTCATGGTGGACATCACACCAGCCGGGGATATTAAGAATTGTGTTTCTTATCTGCTAGAGTCCATTGTTACCCACGTTGCATCAGGTCGTTGTGTTCAAACTGCCAAATGCAAGTGCCATGAGCTCGTGTTCTGGGATGTGGAGGAGAAGAATCAAACCATGATCAGTTGCTATAACTGCCTGCAGCACGTCTCGGGTCCTATAATCTATAGGTGCAGCAAGTGCAACTTCATCTTCCACAAATCATGCACTGAGTGAATTCAACTCCCCTCTGACAGACGTTTTCCTCTCAAACTTACAAATGAGGAAGACCTGAACAGTGAGGCCTGTTGCAATTGCTGTAACGAGCTTGTCAAAGGATACTTCTATCTATTTTATGATTATCTTCCCTACGTTGATTATAGCTTCGCATGCCGCCTTGACCTCAATTGCATTTTTCTACGCTTTAAACGTAGAACAAAGTTCCACAAGCATGAGATGGAGCTTTCTTTCATACTCCGTGATTATGAATGCAATGTATGTGGGATTCTTATTCATCAAAAAGTCTGCTACACTTGTTACCAATGCTGGTTCAGGATAGATCCCAATTGTGCTTGGTTACCGGAGACAGCAGTATATGAACGCCATCCACACCCCTTCAAGCTCACCCTTTCTCCACGGGGATGATTCAGATAACTATTACTGTTATGCTTGTGAGAAAGAAAGGAATCCAAAACACTGGATCTACTACTGCGCCGATTGTGATTTTCCTGCACATATCCGTTGCCTTGTACCATCAGCTCTGCCTACTCCGGAATCCAACAATAAATAGTCCAATTGTTAGCTGTTCATACAATAATAAGCATATGCAGAATTCTATTTTCTTTATCTTAGTTTTAGGAGGTAGCTTGATTTTCTTGTCTTATGGGTTTCCACTCGTGACATGTCTCACCAGCAAGATTCACCTTTTATGGAAATTCCTTTTTGTTTCTTTGTATTTTGTATTGTTTTTTCCTTCTTTACAATCTCACAATGCAAGCTGGGTTGCTTGATTTCTGTGCTAAGGTTGGAGATTTGAGGTCCGCAAACACTTGTGTTTGCAGAAAAACCTGAAAAAAGATGGTAGTGGTGGAAAATAATGTGATGCTATCGGCAACGAGAAAGTAAATAAGGTTGTCTTGAGAACGCTCTGACTCTGTTCGATGATATGTCTAAGCGGGACTCCATATTCGTTCTTTTCTCTTTTTTGATTGATTGATGGCTTAGTTTTATAAGGTACTCGCAATATTATTATTATTTTTTAATTCACACGTGACAGTGCGGTTGTGAGTGATTTTTTTTGTGAATTTAATTTCGATGCATTCATAATATAGAATATTTTTTTACAAGTAAAGCATCATAGTACGACACGAGTTTTTAAAATTTAAGTACAACATAAAAAAAAAATACTCATGAACATATGTCGTATTGTATAAAAAAAATTTACACTGTCAGTGTATCAAAATTAAATTTTTTTCTTAATAGGCAACTACTTTGCCAACAATCTTATGTTTGGTTTTTGGATTTTCTAAGGAAAAAAAAAAAGAAAAGAAATTAATTCTTGCATTTGTTGAGAGAGAGAAAAAGCAAAAAGAAAAAAAAGAAAAGAAAAATCCATACTTGAATTTGTCAAGGGAAAGAAAAAGGAAAGTGAAAATAAAACAAAAAACTAAAGAAAAAAAATAAGGATCTAAGTTCCTTACTTTTATTTGTTGGGTTGCATAAAATGAGAAAAAAATAAATAAGCATTTCTTAAAAAATTATTTTATTTTTTTGCTACGTATAAAAACAATGATAGGCATAAGTAATTTAATTTAATTTTAGCTTGTTTTCTTTTCACTTATTAAAGATCCAAGTTTCCAAACATAGCATCAGTCCTATAAAAAAAATGAGAAAAAAATGAATAGACATCTATTAAGAACAATATAAAGGTAAAAAAGATATTACAATTTCTTCACTCATTTTTATTTTATTTTCTTTCACCTATTATTTTTTCTTAACAATTAAATAATAAGAGTGATTTTATTTCTAATCTGTTTTCATTTTCTCTCTATAAATTAGGGATCCAAAGTCCAAGCTCGGGAAGGGAGAGGGGGGAGCGAGAACGATACACAGTATACAACTAAACTAACCCCGCTGGCCTATGCTAGCTTCAATGCCTTCTCTCTAATCACCAAAGAAATTTCTCACAGCCTATATTAAATTCTTGAAAAGATATGGTTTCCATGACCGGTTCACCTTAGGTGAGTCTCCCCTTTTCTTTTATAAAGCGCTCCACTACTTTTTGTCTTTAACAAAGCATACAGCTGGATTATTGCCATTTTTCTTTTACCAAGCACACCAACTGTAGTAAAATGTTATTCTTCCATAATAATTATACAAAAAATATCGTGATGTTGTTTTATTTTAAAATAAATTAATGATTCTGTGGATAAATTTTGTGTCAATTTTTGGATGTCTCAATAGTTGATAATGATAAAAAAAAAAAGTGGTAAAATGAGGAGAAATATATCAAACTGCAATGTCATACATACTAAAAATACTATTATTTCAAAAAAATTATATATAAAAATCTCAACAAAATAATATAGAAATAGCATTTTTTAAATTATAAGCTAAAATAATATTTTAATTTGAAACAAAAAATATAAATAATTACATTATTCAAACTATAAATAACACATCATTTTACATAAAAATTGTGTATAGCATTACCCATTACTTACATATATATATACTTACATGTATTGATTTCTAGTCCTCAAAATGTTACTGGGTGCAATATCCATCGACTTCACGTTTTGATTTGAGAGAGAGAGATGGCACAAGAGCTCCAATTGCAAGTGAGCAAGGAGGCAAAAGATCTTCCTTCACTATTCAGAGAAGTGGCAGAAAAGCTCAGTCACCCAATAATCATAGCAATGAAGGGGCATCCCTGCACAGGCAGGAGACTATTTGCCTTTTTGCTGGCAGCAACAATCAGATGTCCACTAATCAAGGAAGGCGACATCATCGGTGAAAGCAGTACAAAACAGTCCCTTCCAACATTGCCATCCACGGGCGTTGTTGAAGAGGCCAACCTAACATCTTACCAAACAGTTTGCCGAATTGCTGCGTCTCAGATCGAAATTGGGTTCTCTGTTGTTGTTGATTCCCATCTCTCTAGCCAGTCCCAGTTTAATCAACTGCAAAACCTGGCCAAATCTACTCAAACCCCACTCTTCATTATTGAATGCCATCCACGCGACGAGTCTGAGCTGTGGCGGAGTTTGGAGCAAGAAGAAGATGTAGCTTTCGCCAGTCGCTGGTGGGACAAGCCGTCTTCCTTGGAAGGTCTCCGGCGACTGTTAGATGAATTCAATACCTACTCAGACTATGACATAGCCGACATACCCAAGTTCATGGTGGACATCACACCAGCCGGGGATATTAAGAATTGTGTTTCTTATGCTCTACAGGCCATTGCTACCCATGTTGAAGCTGATCATCAAGCTGAAACTGCGAAATGCGAGTGCCATGAGTTTGAGTTTTGGGATGAGCAGGAGAAGAATCAAGCCAGTTGCGCCAAGTGCCTACAGCACATCACAGGTCCCATCTATAGATGCAACAAGTGCAACTTCATCCTCCACAAATCATGCACTGAGTTACCACCAATTATGCAGCTCCCTTCTGACCCATTCCCTCTCTATCTCAAAAAAGGGGAAGAGAACGAGGTTGAGCCCAGGTGCAATTGTTGTAAAGAACTTCTCAAAGGATGCTTCTACAGTGATAGTAGTGGTTCATCATGCTCACTCCGGCTTGATCTCAATTGCATTTTTCTACCCTTCAAACGAAGAATAAATCTTCACGAGCACCAGCTGCAGCTTTCTCTCGAAGTTCTTGATTTCACATGTGATGCATGTGGGCTGCTTATTGATCAAAAAATCTCCTACACTTGTCACCGATGTGGGTTCAGGATAGATCCCAATTGTGCTTGGTTACCGGAGACAACAGTGTATGAACGCCATCGACACCCCTTCATGCTCTCCCTTTCTCCCCGTGACGATTCTGATCAGTATTACTGTAATGCTTGTGAGAAAGAAAGGGACCCAAAACACTGGATCTACTACTGCTCCGATTGTGATTTTCCTGCACATACCCGTTGCCTTGTACCCTCAGCTTTGCCTCGTTCGGATTCTGACAACAAATAGTCCAATTGTTAGCTTTACGTACTGTAAGCCCATCCAGAATTTTATTTCCTTTATTTTAGTTTCGATAGATGCTTGGTTTTACTGGTCTTATGGGTTCCCAGAATCCCAGTGACGGCATGTTTCACTAGCATGATTCGCCTTTAATATAAGTTTCTTTCTATATTTTTGTATTCTGTATTGTTTTTCCTTCTTTACAATCTCAGCATGCAAACTGGGTTTCTTGATTTCAGTGTTATGGTTGGAGATTTGAGGTCGGCAAACACAGTTATTTGGTGAAAAGCCTGAAAAAAGTTGTGGTGAAATATAATGTTGACGACGCTCAGAATCTGTTCGATGATATGTCTAAGCGGGGCTCGTATTCATTCTTTTCTCTTTCTGTTCTCTTTTTCTTTTTAATTTTATTTTTAACGTTGTGATATATGTAAAGCTTTCTGCGATGTTTGGATTTTGTGAAGGAAAAACATAGGAAAAACAAATGAGGTGAAAGAAAACAAGTTCTTTTTTTTATTGGGTAAGGAAATTGGAAGAAAATAAATAGGTATTTGTCAAAACTATTTTAATTTTTAGTTGATTATTCATAAAATATAAACACAATGAGTAATTTGTTATACATTAAATAAATTTGCAGCAAGCAAAACATAATATATAATAAAACGAGTTCTTCTAGAACTGTCAAATAATAATTAAATAGTTCTTCTGAAACTATGGGGATAGATTTTCTTGATCACCCAAGCATGTCTTGCTTTCATAAGATAAAACAGAATAATAAAATAGTTCTTTTGGAACTGGGGATAGATCTTCTTGATCACCCAAACATATATTGCTTTCATAATACAAAGATAGAGACAATAGAAATGAATGTAAATAATTTACCTACACTTTTTGCCTTTTTCTTTCTTTTCTCTTCTTTCTCTCTCCCTCTTTTCTCTCTCTTCTTTCTCTCTCCCTCTTTTCTCTCTCTTCTGTCTCTCTCCCGCTTTCTCTCTTTCTTCTCTCTTTTTTGTTTTTGCTATTCTTTTTCTTCTTCTTGCCACTGATATAGATAGGAATCTGAGGCGGCTCATCCACCATGAGGTGAGGTGAGCCATGACCTCATAACACTCCCCCTTGGATGACCGCAATACATATTAAGATATGTTACAACTGCCTCATTAAAACCTTACTAGGAAAACCCAATGGGAAAAAACCTTAGCGAAGGAAAAAGAGTACAGTAATATTACGTAACATACCTTAGTATGGCTGCGTTAACACTGCCTCGTTAAAACCTTGCTAAGAAAAACCTTGTGGGAAAAACCATTGGTGAAAGGAAAAGAGTACAGTGCGCGACTCCCCCTCATTCATACATCTGGTATGAAGTTGAAGTTGAAGTTGATAGCTTTACTTGTTCACAGCTTTAAGACGACGCATGCCAATGTTGTGTACCAATTTCTCAAATGTTATAGTTGAGAGTGCTTTAGTAAATAAGTCTGCCAAGTTGTCACTTGAACTTATCTACTGGACATCAATATCACCGTTTTTCTGGAGTTCATGTGTATAAAAGAATTTTGGCAATATATGTTTGGTTCTGTCACCTTTGATGTAGCCTCCCTTAATTTGTGCAATACACGCTGCATTATCTTCATATAATATTGTTGAGATATCTTTGATCGAAGATAGTCCGCAACTATCTTGAATATGTTGGATCATTACTTTCAACCAAATGTATTCTCGACTTACTTCATGAATTGTGATGATCTCAGAATGATTTGAAGAAGTTGCAGTTAGTGTTTGTTTCACAGATCGCCAAGATATAGCAGTGTTACCATAGGTAAATACATACCCGGTTTGTGATCGTGCTTTATGTGGATCAGAGAGGTAACCAGCATCTGCATAGCCAACTAACTTTGATTCTGGTCCCTTTGAATAAAACAAACCCAGATCTGTTGTTCCTCGGAAGTAACGGAATATGTACTTCACCCCTTTCCAATATCTCTGAGTTGGTGCAGAACTATATCTTGCCAATAAATTTACAAAAAATGCAATATCGGGTCTTGTGCAATTTACAAGATACATAAGAGCTCCAATAGCACTGAGATATGGTACTTCAGGACCAAGGAGTTCTTCACCTTCTTCTTGAGGGCGAAAAGGATCCTTTTGTACATCTAGTGATCGGACAATTATGGAAGAACTCAATGGATGAGCTTTATCCATATAAAATCGATTCAGAATTTTTTCTGTATATGTAGATTGATGGATGAGAATTCCATTTGATAAATGCCCAATTTGTAATCCAAGACAAAATTTCATTTTTCTAAGATCTTTCATTTCAAACTCCTTATTTAAATAACGAGCAGATGTTGTCAGTTCTTCAGAAGTTCCAACAAGATTCAAATCATCGACATAGATTGCAATAATAGCAAATCCAGATTCTGATTTCTTAATAAAAATGCATGGACAAATTGTATTATTCACATATCCATTTTTCAATAGATATTCACTAAGACGATTGTACCACATGCGCCCAGATTGTTTTAACCCATACAGAGATCTTTGAAGCTTGATAGAATATAAGCTTCGAGATTTTGAACTAGTTGCTTCAGACATTTTAAATCCTTTAAGAATTTTCATATATATATCATTATCTAATTCACCATACAAGTAGGCTGTCACGACGTCCATCAGACGCATATCCAGTCCTTCTGAGACTAACAAACTAATTAAGAATTTGAACGTAATGACATCCATTACAGGAGAGTATGTCTCATCATAATCAATACCAGGTCTCTACGAGAAACCTTGTGCCACTAGACGCGCTTTATATCTCAAGATTTCATTTTTCTCATTTCGTTTTCGCACGAATACCCATTTGTATCCAACCAGTTTTACATTTTCTGGTGTTTGGACTACGGGTCCAAATACTTTGCATTGTGCTAATGAGTTTAATTCTGTCTCAATAGCTTCTTTCCATTTTGGTCAATCACTTCTATGTTGACATTCGTCAATTGTCTGTGGTTCATGCTCTGCATTACTTCTTGTAATTGCAAGAGCCACTTTAAATGAAAATATGTTGTCAACAACAATTTTATTTCTATTCCATTTTTCTCCTGTATTCACATAACTTATTGAGATCTCATTACTGTCCTTTACAGGGGACATCTCTTCAGGAGGTTTCTCTTCTGGGAATTCTTTTATAGGGGTTCCTTCTTCTGGAGGTTTAGATAATGTGGTTTCTTCAGGAATACTGACTTGCTTATGCATTTGTACCTTCCTCTTTCTAGGAACTGTGTCTTTGGCACCAATAGGTCTCCCACGCTTCATGCGTGCTTGAGATTCATTTGCTGCTATATTAACAGATTGTCCTACAGGAACATCAATACGTGCTGGGGTATTAGCAATTGGTATATATGATTTTGTTACCTTCTTGGTGTCGGTAAACACATCAGGTAATTGATTTGCGATCGTCTGTAAATAAATAATCCTGTGAACTTCTAATTCACATTGATTTGTTCGAGGATCAAAATGAGATACCGTGGAAGCATTCCAAGTAATCTCATGTTGTTTTTCCAGTTGCGTTTTCTCTCCCCCTAATGGTGGGAAAAGTGTTTCATCAAAATGACAATTCGCAAAACGTGCAGTGAATACATCCCCTGTTAAAGGTTCAAGATATCTAATAATAGATGGAGAATCAAAACCAATATAAATTCCAAGTCGACGTTAGGGACCCATCTTAGTATGTTGTGGTGGCTCAATTGGTACATAAATAGCACAACCAAAAATCCTTAGATGGGAAATATTTGGTTGTTGACCAAAAACAAGTTGTAATAGTGAATATTCGTGGTAAGCAGTGGGTCGGACACGGACTAATGATGCAGCATGCAATATGGCATGTCCCCAAGCAGAAACATGTAATTTTGTTCTCATAAGTAACGGTCGAGCTATAAGCTGAAGGCGTTTGATAAAAGATTCAGCTAGACCATTTTGTGTGTGTGTGTGTGTGTGCAATGGGATGTTCAACATCAATTCCTATGGACATGCAATAATCATCAAAAGCTTGAGATGTAAACTCACCAGCATTATCCAGTCGTATCGACTTAATCGAATAATCTGAAAACTGTGCTCGTAATCTGATAATTTGAGCAAGAAGCCTAGCAAATGCAATATTACGAGTAGAAAGCAAGCAAAAATGTGACCATCGAGTGGATGCATCTATTAAAACCATAAAATAACGAAATGGTCCACATGGTGGGTGTATCGGCCCACATATATCCCCTTGAATTCTTTGTAAAAAGGTTGGGGATTCAACTATTACTTTTGACGGGGATGGTCTCACAATTAATTTTCCTTGTGAACAACCAGGACATGTATAATCACTTGACAAAAGAATCTTCTGGTTCTTTAGCGGATGCCCATGAGAGTTCTCAATTATTCGACGCATCATCGTTGATCTTGGATGACCAAGACGATCATGCCAAAGTATAAAAGTCTTTGGGTCAAAACATTTCTGGTGCATCACTTCAGGTGATCCCAAAATCTTTGTAGTTGTATAATATAATCCAGAAGAGAAGGTAGCAAGTTTTTCTAATATAGGCTTCTGGCATGAAACAATAGAAGTAATGTAAAGATATTCTTTATTATCTTCATTTGTTGTGTCTATATGATATCCATTGCTACGTATATCTTTAAAACTGAGCAAATTCCTTGTAGCTCTAGTTGAATACATAGCATTATCAATATAGAGTTTTGTTCCTTTTGGCAACAATATATTGGCTCTTCCGGAACCTTCAATTAATTTTGTATTGCCAGATATTGTCTTAACGTTATTTTCAGCTAACGTTAAGCTAACAAAATATTTTTTCTCTCGAAGAATTGTATGAGTAGTTGCATTGTCTACTAAACATATATCTCCATCGTTCATCTTGGAAGCAATTAATGCTTTGGTAGATTCCATGTTTCTATAAAATATGAAATTGTTTATTTGATAAGAAAACGAAAACATTCATATAACAAAAACATGCTTAGAAAAATATTACACAAGATAACAATAACCTTAAAATATAAACTAGTTGATGTGGATATTTTCATCACCAATTAAGTGATCTATTTTTCCATTAGGATCTTCAAAGAAATCTGACACATCAAGATGAGTGATTTCTACTGAGTCATCAAAGTTTGTGAAATTCATTTCAACATTTTTTCCTTTATCTTGTGTTGATGCTCGGTAAAGATCCACTAATGGTTTGGGCGTACGACAGGTACGTGACCAATGCCCTTTCATACCACACCTGTAACAAACATCTTCATAATTTTTGGGAGGTTTATTCTGTAAACGTTTTCCCTTTTCCTGTTTTGTTTCAGAGTTATTCCACGAGTTGTTCCATTGCTGGTGGTGTGGTGTAGTATGCTTAACTCGAGAACTTGAAGAAGGATAAATGTTATAACCTCCACGATAACCCCCACGTTGACGAAAAGTATTTCTATTGCGTCCACGACTACGGCCACGTCCACGACCACGACCACGTTCATAAAATGAGACCGCATTCACTTCAGGGAATGGTGTAGAGCCGGTCGGGCGAGACTGGTGGTTTTTCATCAGAAGCTCATTATTTTGTTCAGCCAAAAGGAGGCATGAAATCAATTCTGAATATTTTTTAAAACCCCGCTCCCGATATTGCTGCTGTAGGAGCACATTCGAGGTATGAAATGTAGAGTATGTTTTTTCTAACATATCTTCATCAGTAATCGTTTGCCCATATAATTTCAATTGTGAGCTGATTTTAAACAATGCAGAATTATACTCACTAACAGATTTGAAATCTTGCAACCTCAGGTGCATCCAATCATAACGAGCTCTGGGGAGAAACATGGTGTTCTGGTGCTCATATCTCTCCTTTAAATTTTGCCATAGTACTAGTGGGTCTTTTACCGTGAGGTATTCAGTTTTTAATTCTTCGTGAATATGATGACGAAGAAATATCATCGTTTTTGCACGATCCTGCTGGGATTCGTCATTTTCCTCATTTATAGTGTTTCCAAGAGCTTTTGCACATAAATGAATCTCAGCATCAACTACCCAAGATAAATAGTTCTTGCCTGAAATGTCAAGAGCTGTAAATTCTAGCTTCGCGAGATTTGACATTTTCAGAATGCTACACTCACAAGATAACAAAGTTTTAGAATCACGATACACTACAAATCTCACACATCCGAAACAAATAAATTTAATTTGTTAACACTATGCATGAATAGTAAAATCACTATTGCTACATAGTATTATATATAATGCGTATATATAAATATATATAGTATTATTTTTTGTCCATATTATAACTTTCAATTTAGACATCAAAATATAGTCAAGTCACATGTCTATGGAAATGTATTCAAATAAGGATTCCAAATCTATAAACATCATAGGCCAAATATTTACGGTATGGGAGAAATAAACAAATAAAGTTTCAAAAAATTACTATTCATCACTATTCATCTACTATGCATCATTATTCACTAACTATATAATAAATATAAATTTTGCCATAAAGTGAAGCGTGAACAGTAAAGAACTCAAAATAAAGATACATGAATTGAAATATGAATGAAGTATCTTCACTAATATAATGAAGTACCTTCCCAATATATAAGTATTTAGAGCTTCGTGCTGATAACGTGTTATACATTAAATAAATTTGCAGCAAGCAAAACACAGTATATAATAAAACTAGTTCTTCTAGAACTGTCAAATAATAATTAAATAGTTCTTCTGAAACTATGGGGATAGATCTTCTTGATCACCTAAGCATGTCTTGCTTTCATAAGATAAAACAGAATAATAAAATAGTTCTTTTGGAACTGGGGATAGATCTTCTTGATCACCCAAACATATATTGCTTTCATAATACAAAGATAGAGACAATAGAAATGAATATAAATAATTTACCTACACTTTTTGCTTTTTTCTTTCTTCTCTTTTTCTCTTCTCCTTTCTTTTCTCTTCTTTCTCTCTCCCTCTTTTCTCTCTCTTCTTTTCTCTCTCCCTCTTTTCTCTCTCTTCTGTCTCTCTCCCGCTTTCTCTCTTTCTTCTCTCTTTTTTGTTTTTGCTCTTCTTTTTCTTCTTCTTGCCACTGATATAGATAGGAATCTGAGGCGGCTCATCCACCATGAGGTGAGGTGAGCCATGACCTCATAACATAATTTGGTTTTTCATTTCATTTTCATGAGAACTTGGCTATTGCGCCAAATCCTTTCCTACTCGATTGATCTGTGATTGCATGCTAGGCGAAGACATGATGTCATGGAATGTAATAAGATGGATCTTTGGAAGTTAAAAACTGAGTTATATGAGTCTTGACCCTCTGGAGAATCACAATACTTTGCTGACCGTGCCCTACATTTATATACAATTTATCTGTGTGACAGAGGTGCTGAACGGAAAGGGGGAGACGTCAGGGAAACAAGCCGCCACTGCGTGGGGAAAGTGGCCGCCAACGATGGAGAAGGTAAGCATGGTGTTGAATGGGAAGAAGGAGACGTCAAATGGGGAAGTTGTAGAGTGGTATTAAGATCCAACGGTCCTAGCGAACCATTAGCTGTTCGAAAGAGCCTTTGATTACACAAAGAGCTCCTTTAATTTCTCGGATTAGGAAGGATTGGACTACATTTTCCGGTCCTAATGGGTTTGCTAGTCTTGGGATAAGAGGGGGTTCAGATTAGCCTAACAAACGATCATTATGCCCTTTGCCCTAGCAATAATATACTCACATTACCCATTCTCACAATAAGCAACAGCTCTCGCTACCCCACACAAATATCTCTCTTCTTTGCCTCCCTCCAACAATTGAACCCTAGACTGGGTTCCTCCGTTCGTCTATCGTCATTTTGCCATTGTTTTCAACATCGGAGCAAGGTAGTTGTTCAGATCTCAGCAACCTGGTTGATCGTGGCATACTCAGTCGATCTGTAGCACCAAAAAGGGAAGATTCACTCTCCACCACACCAGTACTCCATTTACATTACGAAATCTAAGACAATCAGGTATGTGGCATGTGTAGCTATAGAAAACGTTTGATTTCACATGTTGTTGATCCCTTGTTCATGTTGTTCCCTTTTATTTTTCACTACTGCTCCTCAATGCTTACAGATCTAAAGTACCATTAGTTGGGCTTTCGTTGGGCTTTTGTTATTCTGATGAAATTCTCCCTTTTCTGATAGTAATTGATTTTTATTGTTAGGGATTTGTTAGGGCTTTTGCAAATTCGTGGTTTATTTATATTTTTGAACATTGATATATTTGTATTATGCCTTATTTTTGCCTCTGCTTATCTAAATATTCCTTGTATGAGGATATTTCTTTTTCTGAATATACTTGTTATCTCTTTTGTAAGTGAGATTTCTGGGAAGGCCTGACAGATCACTCAAACCAATATCAATGAGCTCTAACTTGCTGCAAGGAATCAAAGGAGTTAGAATGGGTCAACCCTCTTTGGGCCAATCACAGTCTGACGGTCAAGTTAGCAACCTTAACTGAGAATCGTATGAAAAGACAGTGAATGCTTAGAAACTAAATGTCCATACCTTTCTTCTTCAGGCTTCAATGATTTATAGTGTAGTGCTCTCTGCTAAGCCTACTCTGGTAATCATGACCTATCTCATAGGCTCGTGCTGACTAAAGTTGGATGATCGGACAGAAGCTCACATTTATCGCTATGCTCAAGTTCGACTAACCTGACGTGAGCTATGTCTTCGCGTGGTGCGTCTCCTTTGCATTAAATGCTAAGACCTGAGCATTAAATCTTCTGATATCTCTCATGATTGCCCTAATATTTTGAGTTGTAATAATCCTATGAATTGGGCCTTTCTTGGTTGTATGGGCTGTTTAATATAAGTCGGACTCGCCATAGTGAACTGGGCTGTCCTCTGCCAAAGCAAGTTGTTTAATTTAAGTTGGGTTTGCCCTTATATATTAGGCTGGGGTTCATTTGACTCACAATTGCCCCTTAGCCCTAGCTTCCGTTGGTAGGAGGCTGGGGCTGGTACATCATTGCCATGACGTCAGTCGTCAGAGGCAGTTTAATGCGGCGTGACCGTTGAGTAGCCCAAACCTGCTGCAGCTGCTTCAACACTCTTTGCAGACAAAAGGGGTTTCGGTCAACCGTTGGACGCAAAACACTCCCTCATTTGGCATCTGTTTCTTTCGTGAAGATTGTCGTTCTGTAAGTCCTTATTCTTCCTCTCTTTCTTGTTTTTTCGATGAGTAAACCCCAGGAGTCTTCATCCCCGATTCATAATGGGTTCACGCCTTAAGAACATGCTTGTCACTTCCAATAGCATCGTTGCATTTAAGGCCCAGTACTAGTTTTCGACAGGTATAGATATCAGGTTAATCGAACCTAAGGACGACGGTTGGGTAGTAACTGAGGAGGGAACTCCTTTCCCCTTCGTTGCCATCGTTGAGGGTGGTCTTCGCTTTCCCATTCACCATTTTTTGACCGAAGTCCTTAACCACTATGAAATTGCTCCAATCAACCTCACACCCAACGACTATAGGATAGTGATGGGAGTGATCGAGTTGAACAGAAGGTTAGGTCTGAACCTAGGGCTTTACGAGTTCGACTACTGCTATTCGGCAGTAGAAGTAAATAATGGTTGGTCTAACCACTATAGATACTACTTTAGAGTTAGAACTGGCCCTAGAGAGTTGATTCAACTGCTTTTAAGCTCGGAGAAGGAGATTGACGATCTTATAATAAGGGTGAGTGGCCCTTGGGAGTTTGGGGATGTCCTAGTAGAGTTAGCCTCACCAGCTCGATGCCCCAAGGTCTCGAAGAAAATAGGTTGATCTCCTCTTTCCTGATCTGATATAAGCTTCTTCTCTTTATCTATGTGAAATTTTATCTATTTCTGACTCGTCAACCTCTCATTTATATTTTGTAGCCAGTTTTGGTGTCAAGGACAAGGATACTGAACTTCTGGGGATTGATCTGGACACTTTAGGCATTGCTTGGGTATACAAAGGTGAAGGAGCATTAGTCGGGATCGGGCAAGCTACTCATGTCCTGTTGGGATACTCAGCTTGGTATCAGTCTTTCACAGAAATTCATGGAGTTCTTGGCCTAGTTCTCGCCTTGTAGAAGGCAGAGGGAAGTATGCACGAGATTGGTGAGTACCCACCCTTACTACCCCCGATCCCTGCCGCTTTTGCTGCCGTGCCCATGACTACCGTTGCTGAAGGAGACATGGCCCCCAAAGTGCGAGACCTGTCACTGGCATTAAAAGGAAAGGTTTCTAAGAAGAAGAGAGGGGTGGCCTCATCCTCTACCACCACCACAGCTTCTGCTGGTGACATTAGCATTCCTTCTCCTCCTCCTGCGTAACCCGACCCCAAAGCTCCTGCCATCCCCGAGGTGGCTGAGTTGGATGAAGCTCTAGAACCCCAAGAAAGAGCAAAGAAGAGGAGGCTGGTAAAGACCGCCGAGAAAGAGGCCAGAAAAAAATGGTGGAGTTCGCTACTACCCCTTCTGTGTCGGCGGAGACTGACCCAAAGGGCAAAGACAAAGTAAATAAGCCGATGTCGAAGAGTTCATAGCTCGACCGAAGGTTACTGGTCAGGCCATGACTGTCCAGGATTCAATCCTCAACTGTGCCGGCGTGGCTGTTGGGGCTTTTTAGGCCATGGTGCCACCTGAAAATGTCAAGGAGTTGAGTGAAATTGATGATGGGGACCTGCTAGCAGGCGCCGTCCATTTGTCGCTGGTGGTAAGAGATCTTTCCCCTCTTTTCTTTCTAGTTCGAATCTTCTGTTGAGCTTCCTATTTGATTTTTGTCATTATTTGTTCTACGTAGGGAGCAATCTAGGGCCTGGAGATCTTGCATCGATTTGGCACTTTGCAAGATCAGCACAACAACCTGCTGACAAATCATGAGCAACTGAAGCACAGTTTTCATAGGAGAGATCTTGAGGCCAGGGGCTTCCACAGGTCATTTTAGGATCGGCAAGGCCTTCTTGAAGAGACACAAGCCTGCTACAAACAGAAGGAGAAAGACTTTAATAAAGCTAAGGCTAAGGCTGCCGATCTGAGAGCTAAGCTGGCTGAAGCTGAGAAGTCGGCATCCGACACGAAGGCTGCTTTGGCTAAGTCTCTGCGAGAGGTGGAGAGGCTAAAGAAGGACGTCAAAGCTCAGTACACTAAGGGCTTTGATGACACTAGGGATGATTATGAGGTCCAGGTGAAGAAAATTGCTGAAGGTGCCTTCTAAGATGGTTGGACGTCGACTCTAAGAAAGTAAAAACTGGACAGATCTTCCTCCCTTTGGACAGAGATACCTGCTTGGGTTGATGTCGAGATGGAGTCCGAGGATGAAGAGGACGTTGACACTCAAGGCGGAGGGGCAAATACTAGCCGTGAAATCGAGGTAGTTAACAAAGTCAATCTTATCGAGTTGCCTACAGCCGATCTGGCATCAACCACCGAATTACCTCCGGATGACCTACCCCTTGTCGAGCCTTCAGCCGCTGAGTTGTCTTCGTCTACTCTACCCCATGTCGAACCTCTAACCACTAAGCTGCCTTAGGGCCTTCTCCTTTGCTTTTTTATTTTTCTTTTGTAAACACAATTTTGTAATTTTAATTTTTTATGAATGAACATTTTTTCCAATTATTGTCTTTTGTAAGCATTTCCTCTTATAGACAGTCAATTTATAATGCAAACACCTAGGCTATCTTGCCAAAGACAAAATATTCTAGATAAGTTAGGAAAATAAAAGTTTTTTCATTCGATCGCTAAGCTACTAGACTTGGGCAAAAAATTGGTTTTATCGAAGAAAATTAGTGCCTTAATTTATAAAATGTGGCCCCTTATTAGGCCAATCCTACCAGACTTAGGTCGGGCTGAGTCCAAATACTTATCTTTTAATTTTTATAGATCTTGATTTTGATAGCCTGTTCCTGTCGACCTTCTCGACTTAGGTAGGACCAAGGCGGGTCTTGGTTATAAGTATTGTAAAAGTTGTGGCCTTTGTGTAGTCGACCTGTCAACTTGGACAGGACCAAGTTTTTGTACTTGGTTTTTAAGACCTTTATTGGCTGACCTGGCCATAAATGGTTTAAATTTTTACACTTGATTTTTTGTGACCTTTATTGGCCGACCTACCTAACTTAGACAAGACCAAGTTTTTACACTTGGTTTTTATGACCTTCATTAGTCTACCTAGCCATAATAGTCCAGGATCAAGTTTTTACATTTGGTTTTTTCTTTCTCCAGTGCTTTGTGTTTTGTAGTTGTTGAGTCAAGGTTGATCCTTGTTGACTCAATGTTAATTCCTACGTTGATTTTGATGATAACTAAACCTTGTATTATGTTACTAATGAATCTACTTAGTGTGCAGATTAACAAAGCTCATAGCTTAGACTTAAAGTTGAATCTTAAGTCTAATACATGTCAAGAAGAATGCACAACAAGTTCAAGAAGCAAGCAATGAATTCAAAGAGCTATGCAATGAACCAAACAAAGGATTTT